>CABFOV010009871.1:0-17935 GCA_902141375.1 Timema poppense
AGTCACATATTTATCTGATTGCCAAACCCTTCCGTCACCCCTGACAAGACGTGTATTAATCACAACTTGTGAATGTGTGGAATGCCATGCCTCCACTGTAGTTCGGATTCCACGTTAAGCTGTAGGTCCTCCATTTCATCTCACAATCTCCCTACCATTACACATTAGCGTAAGTCCTTATAGCCCAAACGGGTAGTAAGAAGTGGTGATAGTAATAGTTCGGTCCCTGACAGTTTTCATTCATAATAGCCAGAGAAGACGAATGTCTACCTGCTAATCCGCCCCCTACCCCAACCTCTCTGCCCTACCCATAACTTCAGCCCAAGACTTTCCAGTCCACCGCTGACAAAGATAGGTTTTTTGGTTCTCAACGGGACGGACCATTAGCACCAACTCTCACCTTTTTCTCAACGACACAAACGCTATCTTACAGATTTTTCTCGACATTAGCTCTGTCCAAACAACGTTAAATCTCCTCCATAAACAGCTGGTCGCACTCGATCTTTATCCAAGTGGATGTGTTTCTAACTCCCCAGCAACACAACACATGACTACAGTTCGTACATTCAGACTGCTCAATTACAACAGTGAATCCAAAGGAACACATCTGACCTGTGGTCTGTGGCATGCAAACACTCCCAACTGTTTGAAGAGGTTGGCCAAACCTACAACAAGTGATGTGGTTCATTGTATGTTATCTGCAAAACGTAAGACGGATATTTTAAGTTGTCTACATGGTGACGCGATTAACCAAGAAAAATATAGTTTGAATGGTATCAAACTCAGGGTCAAGCTGGTTCGTTCAATATACATATTAGCCTCATAACCACCCCTGAAATCACCCAGTCTTTTATTGCGACGTATCAAATTAACACCGTCTCTACTTTTGGCTCATGCCAAAGCATTAAACGCCAGTCTTGCTATAATACCATTACCTGAGTAGAAATCAAAACGCTAACCTTTCCTTAGGGCGTAAAAGGGAAATAGTTGGCCAAAGTATTTATGGGACAGCTGCCCAAATGATGCATCACCAGGAAATCCTTTCACTTTTCAAACCTACAGTGGGAATAATTTATGGCTCTACATAAATGGGGAACCTAAGCTGTCCAAACCATTGCAGCTGGATTTCACCAATGGCAATTCTGTCATGTCCTACCACACGTTGTTTTCTGGACTAGGTATCCATTCATGAACGAGGATATCGACATCATACTAGAAACCTACGATAAGGGATAATATCTCATAGCTTCCAATCTCCCATCGAATCTATCCACCCACATAATATCTCAAATGAATTGTATGGGGCATGGATCCCTAAGCATCAAGGTGAACCTACCTCGGGCACTCATATAGACCATCAACTATATATTGTACGACGAATTAGACATCATCACCATTGACAAGGAGAGGAATGTGGTGGCCGACTTTGATGGTCTATATAAGCGAAATTTCCTCTGATGCTAAAACGCAAACAAACTATATCGTCACCAAACTATCGGGCATTTTTTTTTTTGTGGAAAAGTGGTGATCTGGATCACAAACGGCTCGAATTTTTCAGACCCCATGCCACAGTGCGTGCATAATCCATTTACATCAAGTGGTTAGAAAATAAACAACTTGATCTGAGGATGTTATTCTTTGAGAATACTTAAATTAGTTCGTGCCACTTGTATAGCCCATTGCTCTCTATGGAATTCCTGTCCGGCCGCCATCATTTGGGGACTTCTAGAATGTATTATTTAAAATGGACACGCACACACCATAAGGCGGTCCCTGAAAGCAAACCAGTGAGTCTGTTCTGTATGTTTGGGTGTTTCCCTACCAATCAACCGCCCACTGCATTCTACCACCCTCGTAGTCAACATAAACCCGCACGCCAAACATTGAACCAATTGGGTTGCAATCTTTACTGACATTAACGGCGTGGGAGAGTATTTTAACAACCGTGGTCAATGTTCATGTATAAAGTAATATTTGGAATGAATTTGTAAAAATGTGTCCCTATGGACACACAACACAGCCTAACTTACAAGGCATTGGCTCAGATGTGTGTGGTCTCGCATACCTTCTGTATCGTGCCCAAAATATTCTGGTTTATTTTCTTAATCACAAATAATAAAACCATATTGCCGAGAGTATTGAGGCATTACTATGCTTGTTTCAAGACGTCAGCGTACTGATGTCCCTCAAGAGGCGGCGTCCAATCAGTGTACGGCTTGTCTACTTCCTCCATTAGCAACGGCTATAAATGAGCAACGCAACGGTAAGTCACCTGTTATGTTAGTTAGTCAGCTGGATGTCGTTGTAGCAATAACACCCCTTATACACCTCATCAAATCCATAATGAAAATTCAACAAATACCCGAAGAAGCTTTAACGCGAAATAATAAATAAAAAACTATGAAGCCGCTTGCCCTAAGCTTTATTTTCAACACACTCTTTCCACTGGACGTTGTCAATGTCAAACAAGTAATCGTTGAATTGAGTGTCAAGAATTCCCTTTGTCTATCTATATAAATATGGGGGAGCTGTGTGATGTTTAGCCGCATAGGATGATAAGAGCTGAGCAACTAGAAGTATTTCTACCGTACCCGACCTCCTCGGATTATAAGTGTGAATAATCACGAAATCTGTCTGAGACGCATTTGTGGGAACCACGGGGTTGTCAGAAGCGATAGACAATACGTTAGACTCGTCACATATCTAGCCTCATCCTGGTCACATCTCTTCGAGTTGCGTGATACCTCATCGATGTGTCTGTAGAACGAAGGAATATGTTGTCAACGCCCGTTGCCAGATATTGCAACAATTTAATCGACACACTTGTCGTGGATGTGTGCGAAACAGAGAATGAGGAAGTCGTCGATCTCAAACAGACTAAAGTGAATCCGTAGATTAGAAACCTAGATTGGATCACTATAACCCACCACTATACATGGCATGCCATTGATTTGAATTATTACAGTGGCTCTTAACATTTTGGAAGTTATGGAACACTTTTAATCATAATAACAATTTGCGGAACACTAAAGGCATTAGGATCATAAAACTAACAATAAAATATCCTTGGACTTATCTTTTATAAAAATATAACTTCTTTTAACGTGATACTTAAGCTTGTCGGCTTTTGCAGAGTTCAGAAATATAAGGTCTAATAGGTATGTGATAAAACAACCTTCATTTCTTTATTCGTACTAACCAGTCTTAAAAGCTTTTTGGTTTTTATATTGGTTAATATTGAGAAACCGAGCTAATATAAATGTCATGTTAAAAACCGTAAAAAAATAGTTCAGTGCTCTTGTGGAGAGAGCTGAGTAGTCAGCTTGAATTAAAATACAAAAATTCCTAAAGGTTTTATTTAGAGTATTTCATTTTTAGAGTACGATTCATTGACAAGGTAGACAATTGTTGTTCTCCTTGAAACGAGAATTCACCACTCGATGCATTGATCGTGCCAAGTGGATTTCGTAACCAGCCATCATTGTCTATATTTAAGGAAGGAAAGTAGCTTGAAATCTTTTCTTTTAATATTGTTAAATTTTTTGCTCTGATAAAAATAATTCTCTCGACACTTTTATTATGAAGCGAAGGAAACATGTCTATTGTATTTTTTTTTTCCTGACATGTAATCTTTCCTAAGAGATACACATCACTGAATGACTGTAAGAGAAAGGCTCCACCCTGACCCTCCTGCAAATACAAGAACTCTAAACGATATTCTATTTGTTTGGAAGTCAACGAGCGTGGCAGTCTTTAGTTGTAAGACTCAGAGTAGCTAATATTTCTCAAAACTGCGTCACGTGACATATTTCACCGTCGGAACACTTGTAACCAGTTCACGGATATAAGAATAATGTAGGTGTGTGAAGACAACAAGACAGTGTCATTATCAATCGAAAACCACAGGTAGACCTTCTGGGAAATCTTCGCCGATCATTGTTTTCAGGTTTGATATACCTTAAAATCCTACTCTCAATAGTATGTTAAATCTAGATATTTCAAAATAACCAACGCTCAAAACACATTCTCTTTTGTGTTAAAGAACATAGTAAACGCAAGCTACATTGTAATTTAGCCTACAAAATAAACTTTTGAAAACTAAAACTACAGTTACAACTTTGTACCTTCATGTTAAATTATGTTTTACATTACATAATGAATAATAAATACACCTTTAAAAAGATTAAATGATTCCTATGGTAGTTACATATTTAAAAGGTAAATTTCAATATGAATGTCGTCCATTTTGTTTAAGTTTTTATATTCTTAGGAAGGTGGCAGCACTTATTTCCAAAGTGTATTTATATTAAGATGTGCACTATGCTGTCAGATCACTATAACGTTTGTAGACATCATCTCATTTAGTTTCCATATCCCTCAATGTCTAAATATTAGGAACATATCTATCTTACCAGTAATGTGTTGAGCAGAACTTGGTTGTGGGAGATGCTGATGATGTTAAGGTTGGTCGTGGACCTGCCAGTGACATTCTTCACTGTAGCTAGATTAGATGAGTTAACAATTGTGGAGATTGACAACGGAGACGTTGCACCTGGCATCACCTCTCTGAAACATGCCAATTTTAAAATACCAATTTGTAGTGTAAGCACCAAGCAGAGTATATAACCCTTCTCTTCAGGTCATGTGCAGATCCTGCGTAGCTACTTTTTCGTGACATAGGTTCTATTATGTTGTCATATTTGGATTTAATAGTAGCGGCATTGTTCCATGTATTAATAAAATTACTACACTCACCCCCATGGATCAAATTAGCCCTACACAACATAGCTACAGAACACACTGATGCTCTATAATATATATTTGACACATACAGTATTTCCATCTGGTCTGTAAAGGAATATGGGTGTTGCACATTTCATGATTCGCTAGTTTGTTGTATATTTCATTATTCGCTAGTTTCAGTTGGTTATTTCCACCCCTATTCCCCCTCACTCAACAGCAGATTTCTTGTAATTAGCCACCCCTCTAGCTTCCTACTCACAAGTAAACCCTAACTCACGTGTCGCTTATTCCGTCTCAAACAGGGGTCATTGGATTCCAATCTCTATCACAACTCGGTGAACTTTTCTTGCTCGGTTTCTTTTGGAAATGAACTCATCAAAAACTCTGTGGAAAGTGGTTTTAGTGCGCGACTCTTCATAAATAATAAGTTAATAATGTTCTCTGTGTGTGTTTTTATTTAATATATATAATATGTACTCATTAAACGCGAGTGTTTAGGGGAGCTCCTCTCGCAAATTAATATTCTTAAGAAGACCATCCTCGGATCAAGAAGATCAAGACCATCGCTCCCAGGTATTCTCGTATCTCCAGTCAAGACAACCCTCGAGGTAGGCTCTCACAGTACATCTTTTTATTAAACCAACGTTCAACTCCCGTCTCTGTTTTAGTGTACCTAAAACTGGTCCTCCGGAATCAAATTACTTTTTTTGTTAGTCTTAACTACATTAAAGAGAGAGATGGCTCATACAATGGAGCTGATTTTCTGTTCGAGTACCACCAAGTCACAGTTGAAACTCTCAACCTCTTTTTTTGATTAATAATTTACTTTGAGGTGAAACGGGTGAAATGTTGCTATAAAATATACGTGTTTTTTATATTGATGGTGTAAAGCGATGATTGATAACTAATTTTTCTAGGTATTTGGAAAGATGTGTTCAAGGTATGATGGTGCTTGTTGGGTGAAATATTACGGTCGTTGTTTGGTCAAGTCCGGGTAGGAGGCCGGGGTTGATATGATTTCCTTTTCGTAGGATTCAGTCTGAAGGTGATACATTTCCATCCCCCGTCTGGGGCCGATCCCGGTGCAAGTATTATGCTCTGGCCAGTAGAGAACCTAGTCGGTTATCCCAGTGGCGTCCGGCCGTGACAAAGGTAGTAATGGGATCAGTGGCGTATAGGTGCTGGAGCGCACCATGCAACACGAACGATTTTTGGATACACGTGTATAAAATAAGAGGCAGAATTTTACTCATTCAAATCTCAAATACAATTGAGATAACTTCAAAATTTAAAAGTGTGCGCACAAGTATAAAATGGCAAAGGCCGCACCATCCACTATGAGCCTATTGTCTCAGACGTCTGTTTTAGAACTGGAAAGGGTGGTCCGTGGTCTTAAATTATTATGTTATACATTGGATAATCTTACTGAGAAATATGGCATAAATAGTTGAAGGAACTAATAACTAATACAGTTGAGTATTGCGTTTAAGAAAAATAAAAGAGAGAAAATCAAGTCCTTGTGAAGGTTTCCCTTACCTCTGTTTGCTATTGAACATTACCACCACCAAGAATCCCTCGAGGAAAGAGCGGTGGAAACAGGTCGTCGCACGTTGACCGGGTGAAAGGACCTACTTGGAGGCCATACATGTGTTACGTGACGCACTTTAGTGTGTGTGTGTGGGGGGGGGGGAGGGGTGTCCATCGTAGCGTTATACTGCGTGATATGTGGGAGGGGGCGTTAGGGTCCGTAACGAAATTTTACTTTACTAAACAAACAATAAAAAATGTTTTAATTTATCAAATTAAATTCAATGACATAGTTAGGCTACTAAAAAGTGTTTGATTCAATTTTTAAATAGTAGCTAATTTATTTGAAGGAGTACTAAACTGTTTAAGGAAACCACTCACGTGACTCATGATGAAATACCTCCAATCCCAAATGTAAATGATTTGTTGCAACCAACTTGGTTGGAAGATGTTTAAGAAATGATATAGTCATGTATAGGCTAAACTTAAACTTTTTCACACTTATTAAATCGTGTTTTTTGGTAAATACAAATAAAACTATTTATCTAGAAATCCTATCCTTTACTAACAATCCTAATTATTTTAAACTTATAAAATTACATGAGGAAATGTGCTTTGTTATAGTTGAAACTTGGAGCTTTACGTAACTTAAGGGGAGAACAGGGGGTTTGCTAAATGGTAACGAAGCATAATATAAGAGTAAGGGGGTCACGTGATACTTGTATGTCACCTTGGACCGACGTATTTTGACCAACCCGCGGTGGAGCTGACGTAATGGTAGGAGAGAAGCGAACCAAGGAAACTCCGCTAACACTTTAGCTTCAACCTTGTTTGTCTCAAGGGCGGCATAGTATGGCAATGTGTGTTTACCAAGCTTTATCTAAATGAGTCAAATTATAAATATTAAAAAATAGTTGTAATATTAAGTCAAAGCAGAAAGGTTATTATAATTCAATCAAAACCAAAGAGGTAAGCAATGTAGTTGGAATATTGACATTGAAAGTTCGACCGGGATCTGTCAGACCTCCGTTCAAGCCTTGCCAGCGCAAGTATTATATTAACTAAAAGAGAAAGTACAAACCCCACGTTGGCTGTCGACAGGACTTCTCTATCGCACGTTTTGGGCGAGTCCATTTCATGTAGAAGGTCAAAATCTGACCACGCATCCAGAGATGTAATTGGTCGGGCTTGAAGTAAATAGATCACTTCCTGTTCACAAAAAGAAACAATTATTTAATCTACGTATTGTAATTCAATTAATATATCTTAATAAAGTACACAGCTTGGTATCCTACATGCTTATGATGTTGTTATTTGGAAATAAGGTTTAAATTCACCTGTTATTGTATTTTCCGTCAGGCCTGGATGATTGTTGTTCTCTGTCTACTCTAGTTTGCTTGTCTGTCTATAAGTTTCACTTCATGAGTGTGAGTATAGTTCTACATACGGTTTTTATGGTACCTATACACGTGTATTCAAAGTCAATGCACTTTTTAAGTTTTGAAATTCCTGGATATCTAAGTCTAACAAACACAAACAACGCATTTTCCTAACATATTGTGTGCAAATCAATAACAAAAAATTATTTGCACTATTTTATTTATAAAATTCTTGGCACAAGAATAATTAAAGACAAATTTGCCAGTGCTTATAGAACATTAACATGAAATTTAAATAAAACTAATAGTTTACATTTTTTAGGGTAAGCTCTTATTGCAACTATATCTAATAATAATTACAGTATTATCTTAAAATGACCCTGACTTGTTCCCGTTACACCAAATTATCTCACCCTTTCCAGGGTTTCTTTGTTTTCTGGGTGCGTATCAATCTTTATTTTTATCTACCTCCATGGGTGTGTTTCTATAACTGAATGTGTATTTTTCTCTGTCCACAGCAAACTACAGCTCATGCACAAGGTTCCCACCCAAAGAGGTTAAAATCCACAGCTTCACGATAAACGTGACTCAGGATGGCAAGTCAAATATAATCTCGTCCAACGAGAGCCTCCCCATCTTTCCCACGATGGCTAAATCCATCAGCCCTTTATTTTGAGAAAGAAACATTGAGACAAAGTTGTAGGACGTGTGTCAATTCTCACTGCAAATAACCGGGACGGACATTGAGAAGGTAAATAAACTCAACGAACTTAAAATAGAGAGAGCAGGGATTCCGGTAGAACAATATAGGAATGTCAGCTAGTGAAAAGGCGACTAGGAAATTTGAGGAGAATATTAAACATGTCAGAGAACGTGAAATCAGAGAAGGTATTGCAGAATAGACTATAGGTCAGGTAACTACTAACACATTTGGTGGAAACAAGCAAGAGAGACAGTTTTCACAAAATTAAAGTCTAAGAAATGGATATTGGAGAGCTCTTGAGTCAACGCAGAAGGCGAGAATCATGAAAGGATGCAAACAAAGATGAGAACCACAAACAAAAGTGAATATAAAATAAAGTGCATGGGAGAAATATGTCAGATAGTAAGCTGTATGACAGTGGTAGGTGTAATAATAGGTTATGAATACAAAAATACTTATCTCCTACCCTTGATATACGAGGCACTCTGAGGATAGAGCTCCGCTTTTGCTTCGTAAGTCTAGTGGCAGTTTGCAAACCTTAAGTGAGAACATTCCACTGGCAGCTGCCTGTCCGTAGTACAATATCTATTTACAAACCTGAAACCTGTGAAACGCATCGCAAGTTGGAGAAGATGGCCAAAGTGCAGGCAATTAGGGAACTGAGAAAAATTCCTACAAAACTAGTTCACAAACACGGTTTTAATTTAGTTCAATGAGGTATCCTTATAAAACTTAGTGACCTCGGATCATCCTACCAATGCCACAAGGAAAAGTTAAAACGGACTTTCCTCACTAATACTCAGCCTCCTCTTCCCCAGAGGCATCATCCACCGAATATGGTTACCTCTCCCCTAAGAGACGCGGTGATTGAATCACGGTCTACCCGTATTCGACAGTCTAGAGGGTGAGATTTGAACCCAGAACTTCCGTCTACGGGCAACCTAAACATGATCCTGAAACTAGTCACCAGCTAGCTAGCTAACTATACGAGTTGTTTTCCCACAAGAAAAAATATGGTAATAATTGTCAAATCAAACAGGCTACGTGTAAGTGAGGGTACACTTGGGTTTAGCAAATACCCTCACGACATTAGTGGTGCTCGGCTATGTAAACTAGCGGTGTTTTCCACTCTCCCTCTACGCAATTGTGGGTACATGCACGCTACGGCATATAAATATGTGAGAGTAGATAAAGATATAGCAAACGCTGGTACCACAAGGACTTGCGGTGCTCGTACAGACTTTCTAGGCCTCTCAGATATGTAAACTAGCGGTGTTTTTCACTCTCCCTCTATGCAATTGTGGGTACACGCACGCTATGGCATATAAATATGTGAGAGTAGATAAAGATATAGCACACGCGGGTACCACAGGGACTTGCGGTGCTCGTACAGACTTTCGAGGACTCTCAGCTATATAAACTAGCGGTGTTTTCCACTTTCACTCTACGCAATTGTGGGTACACGCACGCTACTTGATTATTACGTAATACTTTCTACGTATTTCAGACAATATGGTGACTTTATTTCAACTTATCCATAATGTTTGAGACGGAGCTTCCAGGATAGGAGAGAGAGAGAGATAAGTTTTTTAAACGTCCCAGGTTTGAATCCTGTGTCAAACAGTTAGCGGAACATTTCTTCTACCGGTTTCGATGAACTCACGAGTTTGAGTAATATATAACGGTATTGTGGTCAATTTGGTCGGCGGTTAACGAACTCGGGTCATTACAGGGAGCTTGGGGGCTGGTGTGAAGTAAGTACCAGAGGCAGCAAGTGTGTCGCTGTCTATTCGTGGCTCATTAACGACCGGTGAGCGAATTCTTGAGCCTTCGACGAGTGGCTCATTACCAGCAGTGAATAACTGGCAGTCTACAGGTTAATGAGTCTTTAAGAAGCACAGATGTTTAAATTTAACATTTCTTTTACGAGTCACCTAACGACCTTCACGGCTCGGGGGAATTTCCAACAATGAATGAGGCAGAGTGAAGAGAGAGAGGGGAGGGGGTTGAGGGAGAATTAAAGTGCTCATGACAAGCAGTCAGAGGAGGGAAGTGAAAGGGATGGCTCGGCTTTCGGTCAGCCGCTGACACTTGCTAGAGAGGGATCTCAACTAGCACCGCGCGTCCCCACTGCTGCCTGTCAATGCTCGTTCTAGCCCCAGACCACCTTAGCGAGAGGTTCTAATAAACAAATCAATGAATAAAAACTCCAACACCTCTATCCTACCAATTAATTAATTAATTAACAATAACCAATTAACAATCATTAATAATTAATCATCAAGAACCAACATGTCCGGGTTGGGAGGCGAGGACTGTAGGGGAGGGGCAGGAGGAAGGAGGAATCAAACGGATGGGGAAAGTAAGTCAAGGGGTGGGGGTGGGGCATAACGGTAAATCATACGGATGTGGAAAGTATGTTAATGAGCATCACAATACTATCTCACGGTGTGACGTAGTGGAGCAAGCCACCGGGGCCACTACTATTAGATAAGTAAGTCTCTCAAAAAGTTTATGTTCTTTTTTATTCAACCTCTTAGGGGAAATATTTGTACAAAAATTATCTATCTCTATCATTTTAGACTCAACAGTCAATATTTACCAATTGTATTGGTCTAAATTTATAAGTGAGGAATTTAATAAATATGTGATAACCATAAGATGTGTAACCCCTAGTAAAATGTCAAAATTTTTAACTGTAAGTCGAAATTTTAATACTAAGTATTGAACCTTGTGGACCTAATATCAATCTCCTTTTTTTTCAGATATACAAATGAGGGTTTAATTCTTTAAAAAGAAAATCATAAAATTTAAATCCGGGAGCCAACCAATTAATATCTAACGTAAGTATAACGCAATATTTGCTTGGGTTTGCTCGTGTATATTATTTCGTTTCACATATATTTTAACTTTGAGTAAATATCTCCATTTTTAAACAATAGAGAGAGAAAATCCGTGCGGAGTTCGGTACCACTTATTTTATCTAGGTAAGTATGTATTCGTGCTTGTTCTTGCTACAGACTATTAGACTAAAGTAATGCTCAATCCTGAACATTACTCGTTAGTATTATTAGAATGATTGTTATTTATTGTATAATCTAGAATCGTGTCTATAGTAATAACTTACAAACCCAATGGAAAGAGACCATTAGGAAGACCTAGCCCCAGAGGGGAGGATAGTATTAAAATGGACCTGAAAGAGATAGGGATAGGGTGTGATGAGGTGGACTGGATAGAACTAGCTCAGGATAGGGAGCTATAAGTGTCTACATGTCTATTAATGTTTGTTCATTACATTTCTTATTGTACGCTGTTTGTTATGATTCCATACATATAGTTGTCTGTTTGTTAATGACGAGACAGTTGTAAGGCTAATGGTTCCAGCTGTCAGTAAAACAAGACACCACACACTGTGTAGTCATGTATATGACTGATAGCATGGTTCATGGTGCACTTTTATAAACTAATATATTTGTTGAGTTCTGGAAGTGAGACTGAAAAAGATGATTAAAACAGGAATTACTTATGTATGGTGGCTAAGGATAAAATGACATTGTTGAAAACCAGAATTGTGACCTGATGGTGTACAGACCTGAGAAATGGCCCACTCGATGTCCCGCGGAGTTCCAAACGCTGCCTCCACTCTCAGCCCCAACTGGCCGAGAAGTAATGCTTGCTCACCTGTGATGGATATTTGTGTTGCCTCTGTGTCCGTCAGACTCTTGGTGATCACTCCTCCCACATCTAACAACAATATTCCGGAGAACATCATTTGAAAAGTTATAAGATGCTAGCATGCTCTTATTGTTATTATTATTACTATTACTTTGCTCAGTTATTTATAGCTAAAATGTTTAAGCCAATGATCCGGAGGTGATACTAAACAAAGAACTACACATCTTGTGCGATGTGGTTCTCTAGAAAGTATCACTGATTATGATAAATATGATTTTTTTTATATCTTTATTTAATATGGTCGGTGAAGTTAATGCTAGGTTGGCTTGTCTTAACATTAACATTTAGGTAGGTGGGGTACAGACACGTGAGTAGGTAGGTGTGGTACAGACACGTGAGTAGGTAGGTGTGGTAAAGACACGTGAGTAGGTAGGTGTGGTACTCACAACACCCCAAAATAAATATGTTTTTAAATTATACTAGTATTTTAATAAGTATATTATGATATGATTAGTCTTACACTAACTATACCTTATGTGTGTATGTGTGTATATATCTACGTATGTATGTATATATTATGAATATATGTGTGTATGTATGTAGGGGTGGGGGTGGAAGTACAACCGTGCTAAAGTTATCGAGGTTTATATCCCGGTGTGCACGCCGTCTAAATGTCAGGCTCATATAATTATGGCAGGGACGGAAATCGAATCTCCTCCGGTGTAAACTGTAGGTATTTCTCCCTCTGGGGGGACATTTTCTTAATCATCCTTACCGCACGTTTTGCCAGAAAGGGTACGTGTCACTCATATAATTATAGTGAGGGAGATCGTGGGTTCGAATCTCGCTCGGGTGTACTGGGGGTGGTTTTCTACTCTCCCTCATTCCGCGTAAACGCTGGAACATTTCTACCTTACTCCTCCGGTCCATGACGGATAACTACATTCACGCATGTCACCAGACGATACCAAACAACCAATTTTAGTAGACTTTTGTGGTGGGGATAGAGGCCCCTAACTGAGGATTTCGAGGCCCCTGATTGTCTATAATTAGAGCTGTGTCAATGCTCTCTAGTTGTGAAAAAACCCATTACCACCTAGTGGGTTGCGACATTGCGATATCTAGTTGCAACATCACCGGGAAAAAACCCATTGCCGAGGGGAGGGTTTCCAGAGGAAATGACCTAGCCCACAGTTTCAAGGTCACGATATATTATTGTCAAACTGACACCTGTCATCAGGGAAACCCCATTGTGACATCATTCAAGGTGACGATATATTCTTGTCCCGACTTGTCTTCTCGACCCACCAAACCGGCACCAGTTATGAGTCACCGGGAAACCCCATTTTCACATAGAAAGGGGATAGGGGAAAGAGTTTCCAGGGTCAATGACCTTGCGTACTAGCTCATTGTTTCATAGTCAAGATCTATTCCTGTCTACTTGTCTTGTCAAGCCGCCAAACTGGCGCCAGGTATGAGTCATCAGGAAACCCAGGGGAAAGTGTTGCGACATCGCATGCAATGATTACGTCACAAATATCGAGGAGGCTTGTCTTGTAAAGCCGCCAAACTGTCGCTAGTTATGAGTAATCAAGGTTGCGACAGTGCGATAAAGTCATCGGGAAAAACCATTACCGGGGGGGGGGGGCAAGGTCAATGACCCCATGTACTAGCTCACAATTTCAAGGTCACGATATATTCCTGTCTCTACTCGTCTTGTCGAGCTGCCAAACTGGCGCCAGGTATGAGTCATCATGGTTGCGACAGTGCTATGACCTAAACGGGAAAATCCATTGCCAGGGGGAGGGGTGTTAGGGTCAATAACCTAATGTACTAGCTCACGGTTTCAAGGTCACGATCTATTCCTGTCTTGTTGTCCCACCAAACTGGTGCCAGGGAAAACCCATTGCAACATCACTCAAGATAGTGTCCTATCTCTGTCTTGTCGACCCACTAAACTGGCGCCAGTTATCAGGGACAACCCATTGCGACATCATTCAAGGTTACGAGCTATTCTTATCCCGACTTGTCTTGTCGACCTGCCAAACTGTCGCCACGTATGAGTCACCGGGAAAAACCCATTACCACATAAGGGGTTGCGACACCAGGAAAACCCATTACCACATAGGGTAGGGGGTTGCCACCCATACCTCTAAGGAGGGGAAGTGAGGGGAAGGGAAAGGGGTCTCAATGCAGGGGAACCATTTATCACACTCTACCCCAAACGGTCGTCAGGAGAGGTTCGTGCTGTTTGTTCCGGGAAGTGAAAGCAGTCCAACAGAGTCTTGTGACAGAGAGCCATTGTTCATTCTACGCCATGCTGCCGTCAGAAGAGCTTCGTACTCCATGACGAGGTAGGAACGCCCGACGCCGTGGACCGCATGCCAATAAATAAATAACTCCAACATCCCAAACCAATCCTAATCAATTAATCAAAAACCCTTTAATTTCAAATAAAAGATCTATGAGTATACATAAAAAACAAGAAATTACAAGTACCAACATGTTTGGAACAAGAGCCAACATGTCTGGAACACGGGAAAGGGGTCAGGAGGAGGGTAGGGGGAAAACCAACAGCCAATCAGAGAGAGAGGGGGGCGTGGTCACGTGACCAAATCCAGCCATTCAGAGCGCTGTTCCCATAAGTTCAGAGTGCTACTAACGTCCATATCATTCCATGGCTGAATTAACTTTAAGCAATAAGTTTTAAAAACAGTTCAAACACTACACGGATTGATGTTTTGTTTTGTTTGCGGTACAGTCAACCTTATTTGTTCTAAGTCCCGTGTAGCTCCACTCAAAAAAGCATGTTGCCAAGACTATAATTATGTAGAACATTACTATTAGCAGAGCCTACCCATTGTATCCTGGTATTCCTTAACAAAAAATCACCAAATTATTCTACTTGACAGATTCAACTATTGTGTTAGCATAGTTGGCATCACCGTCATCAAATTGGAATACATTAGTGACAAACAGAGTTGCCAAAATTCAAGAAATCACTGAAATTGAAAATTGGCGACATCTCAGAACGCATGAAATTCCTGCTGATCTCGTGTCTAGAGGTGTGTCAGCTGATAAGTTAGTTCACTCGAGTTTATGATGGCATGGTCCAGATTGGCTAATCCAGGACTCTAGCGTATGGATGGAACCTATTTACTCTCTGGAAGATCCAAATGAAGAGGGGCTTGAGAGGAGGAAGAATAACACCACGCTGGTCAGCATAGTTCCAGACTGTGCGTTAATTGATAAATTCTCATCGCTTAACACACTTGTACACATAGTTTCATACTGCTTAAGATTCATTTACAAAACCAGACGTACTAACAAATCATGTCGAAAGAGATCACTTACAGTGAATGAAACCAAGTTAGCACTAACAAACATAGTTAAAATTGTGCAACAACAAAGGTTCCAGAAAGAACTTTCGGATCTAAGATCACCCCATCAAGTTAATCAAAGGAGCAAACTTTATTCCCTGAACCCTTTTCTAGACAAAAATGGAATCATCAAGGTGGGCGGACGTTTACAAAAACCCAACTTCACAACAAATCAGAAGAATCCATTTGTGCTACCTCAGGGACACAGACTGACAAAATTAATAGCCAGCAACGAACACTTGAAACAACTTTATACTGGGCCACAAGCAATGATCAGTGCGCTAAGACAAGGCTATTGGCCACTCAATGGTAGAAACTTATTGTGCACAATTTTATTAAATGTTTCACGGCCAAGCCCAGAAACGTACAACAAATTATGGGAGAACTTCACAAGAGCAGAGTAGAATCCTCTCGTCCATTTATGCATACAGGAATTGACTATGTTGGCCCAATACAAATATTACAGAGCAGAAGAAGAGGATCAAAGAAAATAAATAGTTGCATAGATCTTTTAATATGCTTCGCTACCAAGGCTATTCACCTTGAATTAGCAACTGATATAACTACAGAATCATTCCTAGCAGCCTTGAGAAGATTCATGGCACGGCGAGGCAAATGTCTTCATATTTATTCTGACAACGCTACCAATTTTGTCGGAGCAAACAATGAACTTCTGGAACTTCGCCATCTACTTACTTCTGATGACCATCAAACAGAAGTGACATCAACTCTAGCCAAAGACAACATTGAATAGCATTTTATACCTTCACGAGCACCCCATTTCGGTGGCTTATGGGAATCAGGAATTAGGCTGGTCAAATATCATCTGAACAGAATTTTGGGAAATGACACGCTTACATATGAGGAACTACACACGATTTTAACACAAATAGAGGCGTGTCTAAACCCCCGTCCTTTAACACCTCTGTCCAGTAATCCTTCCGACCTTTCTGTTCTTACCCCCGCTCATTTTTTGATAGGAGACTCACTGGTGAGCACTCCAGATCCAAGCCTGGCATCACTTCAAGGTAATCGACTATCACGCTGGCAGCATGCGCAACAACTTTCTCAGCATCTTTGGGCCAGGTGGTCCAAGGAATACTTAGCCGAACTCCAGCAACGGAAGAAATGGAGAACACATGGCCACAACATTCCAATGGAAACATTGGTTCTCATTCGTGAGGACAATTCCCCTCCGCTCAGTTGGAAACTGGGTCGAGTACTGGAATTATATCCTGGCACAGACGGAATCGTCCGTGTGGTCCCTCTCGGGAACACAGGTGGCTCTCTTCAGAGCATAACATAACTATGTCTATAACTATAACAGAACATAGCTATGTCTACTCCCAATGGAAGAAAACTCAGCATAAATGTGTACAGACTTGTGTTTTATAGTATTCTGTTTGTGCGTAATAGTGATGTACTTTTTTTAAAATTTTGAAGCAACTGTTGCTTAACTAATTTCACTTGTTTAGTTAATATCTTTATTATCTTTATGTTTCCTTGAAAGAAGTATTTAAAGGTGGGAGGAATGTTTGGGCATACTACGAGGTACATTTTATGCAGTGAAGGGGAATGTTTACAAACTGTTCATGCTCTATGGTCGACAGCAGTATTTTCAATTGTGTTTTTTGGTATATCATTGTTGTGTTTTTCTTTTTGGGATATCTAGGTTATAACTGTATTGGAATGGTTGGAAATCTTTTATTTCTACATTATGAAAAAACTTGTTAGTTGTAATGGTCAACATTATCACAATTAAACAATTGGTTTACAATTGGGAGCTGGCTAAATCTATAACGAGGGATCCCCCTCCCACCTTGTGCAGGTTGTAACATGTTATGAGCCACACTCTTTGCGTGTTGCTGTGGCTTATAATCAATAACCTAACCAAAACTAACCTAATCTAACCTAATTATAGCCTTTCAGAATATAAATACTTGGCGATAAAACAAAATAGCTAGCTAAAATAATACATATAATAAAATAAAATAATATGATTTCGTCTACAAATACATGTTGGTAAATGATAGGATTTACCGATGAAACTGATTAAACCCTAAAATACGTAAACATTTATAAGATATTTCAGTCTTATACCGCCCAATATTGGTAATGTTAGGATTTGTTGGTAAATTCTAAAATGTACTAGATTAACTTTTACAGGAACAACAATTACATTTACCGTTGCAATAATTTGAAGGATATTGTGCACTACTCAGATAACTAAATATTTTGTTACTTTTAAACACAGAGACTCCTATCATGTTTTAGTAGACTACACCCTTCGATTTCTTCTTTTTATAATGAAAATATAAGCTATAATTGTAATGATATTGATTTGGATAAATCTAAATTATGTAAAAAGTCATGGATGAAGGTAATTTTTCTTTAAAGTAATACAGGTAGAGTATTCTTTTAAGATTTATCCATGAACAAACATACATTTCTCAGAAACAATCTGAAAAGGATTTCACCCCTAAAATATATTTTTCATACCATCTTTCTTGTTAAAATATCTACTGCGT
>CABFOV010009872.1:0-17930 GCA_902141375.1 Timema poppense
GCAGTGGAGGACCTTGGTTCTATCCTGACTAACAGTAGAGGACTCTGGTTCTATCGTTAGTGACAGTAGAGGACCTTGGTTCTATCCTGACTGGCAGTGGAGGACCCTGGTTTCATCCTGACCGACAATGGAGAACCTTGTTTCCAAGAGATGTCTACAAATAAAGGCGTTACTCTCACAATAGCCTGAAATGCTGTTGATGGTAAGGTAGGGGCTCTAATCCAGGTTAGGTGTACTGAAACTCTTTTTTTGCTGATAGCTCCCAATTCTCCCTTCACGAAAATGCTGGTGAATTTCTTCTAAATTCTTCCTTACTTATTCTTTCCTCGTGTATTGACGATGTTGATTACACAATGTCGTATTTTCCACATATTTGGCTTTGCAAATTCTTGTGCATTAATTTAGACCTCAACCTTCTCACTCGTTTTCTTCAATATATATATTATTTAGGTCGCTTAAAGACAGCTACAAAATGTGCTAAGCGCGTTAGATGATTTTTTCTTCCATTTAAATTTGTATCAACAATTTTAATAAAAACGTCAACAATTCAAAGTTATCGAAATAAAGTGAAGTAAATAATATTGTTTTCCTTGTAGGTGTGATGACATCACAATCGTATAAAATAGTATTTGATTATATAGAATGAGAAGTAAGGTGCCCGTCCAATAACTATTAAATTCGTCGTCACACACATTTATCAACAAGTTACTGAATTTAACTAGCAGTGCAGAGCAGAGTTCTCCACACGAACAAAATATCAAACCAAATAAACAATACAACTTGTTTGCATTGCCAAGGCGCGTGTTGTTTTAAGGGGACCGAGAATGCCCTCTTCTGCCCATGTTAAATTGTCATAATCTAAGGAACATTTTATCATTCCCTATAGAGATATAGGAACCTATATATATATGTTTATGTATATAATTTTGTGAATCTGTAATGATACATTATACATACTTTATCGAGAGAATATTTCAGTTAGAAAATTTTCAATTTTTTTTCACACTTTATGTAAAAAAACTAATTTTTCTTTTAAATATTTTTGAAAGCTTTCATTAAAATGTGCAATATGGTTATGAGAATACATGGGAGAAAAATCATCTAATTTGGACTAATAGAAACTGAGAACATATTCCTTATGTTATTAAAAATGTAATTTTGGGATAATTGCTGTTGAATAAAAAAGAGTTTGGAAACGTGAACTTGGGAACTTAATTATTTACATTCAATTACAAATAATTACAATTTACTAGTACATGCCTGCTCCATAGACTAGGTCATCTTCCTATCCTCCAGTTTTATTTTTGAACTTATTGGCTGTCTTGACTTTCGGTCAAACTAGGATATTGTTGACACTAGAGCTTCATGAAGGTATATTATGGTTTGATTGTTGAAGAACCACTAGTTTCTTTTTGCTTATTAGGTTTTTTTAACACTCTGCCCGAAAACCTAATAATAAACACACAGAATATAAATAATACTCATTAAAATAAACAGCAACTGTTACTATCGTAAACATCAAAATCGTATGTAAATCTTATCAACAATGATTGACAAATGTGAAACTTTAAATTACAATAATAATTATTTCCATAAAACAACAAATGATGCGCTAATGACAACTTAGATTCCAGTAGTTCCATGCCAAGAATATAAGAGGACTTAAGTAAATAAGTTGGAAATAATTAAAATAAATGGAATAAAACAACATACGTTTGTAGAGGCTATTAAAAAACAATCAATGGTTATTTTATTTTTTTAAATAACTTGTAGTTAAGATACCTTCATATAATATATCATTTTAAAGAGGATAACTCATACTAGGCTATTTAATAAACAAAAAAAACTATATTTTTAAATTGCTCTCCGGGTCCCCTTAAACAGGCAGGATAGTATTAGAACACGACTTACAAACTAACCAACTTGAACTCCAGACCCAATGAATACATGTTTATTAAGACAAACTCATACGAAAGAGACTAAAGTTAATTCGCTCTATCGGGAAGCGAACCAGTGTGTTCTAGACTTGACGCTTCGTACTCTCAACTGGAGACTTTGGAATAGTAAATTATAAGAATCTAGATCATCCAACCATATCATCTTAGGACACACAAACTTTCATTTAAAAATAATAATGACAATGTGTTTGAATAACGCGGGGAGGACTCGCTTCAAGTTGTGAATACTGTGAGACAAACAGACAGTGATTCAAACCCCGGCCTCACCGCAGGTATTATAACAATTCCTACTGTTTAGTAATGTGTACATTCCAGTCCAGTGTTGGCGGCCTCTGCCACTGATGTATGGCCCCATGTCTTCAACAGTTGTGCTGACCTAAGCTAGCAAAGTCAACGATGAGATTGTTTCACTGATCGCTGACTCGAGCCGTTTCTAAAAACCGCTGACTAGACCCTTTGTGTGTGTGTATTGCCAAGTGCACGAGCAGTTACAACACCGCTTGATGTAACACTCGTCATATTTACATCAGTTACACAAATAATAAAACAAATACTTTCTATGAATATCGCAACAAACGAGGGTACAGTTACATTCACACAAATACAAATAAAGTGAAGGACGTTGCGACTATCCTGTAGTGGTTTTACATCCTCTCTCCAGGAAATAGCTGCTTCAGTTCATAGAAACACGCATCGGTGGGAACGCGGTCTAAACGACAAGAATATGAGGGAGTTCGAGTCCCAGTCGGGTGTACTGACGATTTTTTTCCTAAACGGTTTCTTCTCCCTACACACAAATGCGGGTATACTTAGTCTAAATTCAACCTTTCTCACCCCTACAACATTAGTGCTAAGATGCGGATAGCCCTGGAGAATACTAAGATGCAGCGCAAGATTTTGTTTTTATTTCGTCACGTCTTACCATACATATGTATATTTACACTAAGCGAAAGGTAGCATTGTAGAGGAAATGTACCTGCATTTTTATGGAAGGGGAGTAAAAAATACCTCAGTACATCCTGCTGAGATTTGAGCAGTGACCTTCCCATCACCGATACACTGGACTAGACGATTAGACCTAATACTATTATTACAGTTGGTTATTTAACTTTTGATTTGTAAACAGTACGAGTGCCTACTAAGTGGGACAAATACAACAAATAATACTAAAGATAGGGGCAGGAATGTACGTGTATGTTTATTAGGACATTACAGATACAATACTAGTTCGGCCTGGTTTGGTACTATTAGGCTCTAGGCACTTATTACAACATTTGCTATAACAGGGCATAGTTTTGGTTCTATTAGGCTCTAGGCTCTTATTACTACACTTGCTATAACAAGGATAAATACTTATTCTTGGTTACTTCGACTGCTGGGAATCATGTCAATTAAAATATGTATAGTGGTAGTTAATAGAGAAAGTGTGTCCCATTTATAAAATATATGGCTCGGTGCACCTCTCTCCCTTTTATCTTAAAATAAAGATATTTAGTAAAAAATTAGTAAGAGTTGTGAAACGAAATAATATACATTGTTGTAGAAAAACTCCACCAAAGAGCATAAATGAAATAATATATACTGTTACAGAAACATTGAGAAAATATTAACAGCTGTCCACCAAAGAGCATAATAATCGATTTAATATTTCTAAGTTATCCATAAAAAAATATAGCATGTGTTTGCTTATTGCTCGGAAACTATTGGTTTTATAAAAATAAATTTCCAACTGAAAGTTGTTTATTCACTTAGTGATAGGATTCCTTTCCAGATTCCTGAAAACCCTAACTTTATGTAATTTAAGATTTATTTTATTCGAGTAATGTGCTGCAGTACAGTAGAATACGCCATCATTGTGCCACCGATGTCGGTCCACAGAAAACTAACAGTGCAATGGTGCAAAGACGAATTTACTTTTGCTAGCTTGGATTGATTGTTTACATTTAATAAAGTACATTCATTTAATGGGTTGATCAATATTCCATAAAACATGAGAATTAATTAACATAAGTACCGAGTACATATCAATATATTATAACGGCTTAGTGCAAAACTGAAAAACTGCCGCACAAAGGGGAGGCCTCACATTTTCTTAAAACGGCTCTGCCTCTAAGTCATTTCCATTTTGTTTGTAGTGTTAAACAGCGTCTGGATATAAAGTTTGACCAAAATCGTTAGAGGATTCCGAGAAAATAGCTTTTCTTCTCTTTTTGCCCTCCAGTAAACTATCCTTAATTTTAAGATTAGATATATAGTTCCAAAAACTCCTCGGGGGAGCCCTATTAAAAACCTGGATAGCAAGTTTTAGTCTGATCAGTAAAGCTGATTCGACTCTAGATCGAGATACAGACAGACCGTGTTTTAAAAACACTTTTAGGGTTCAGGGGGTCATGAAACGTCGAGATCCACCAAAATATCGAGTTAGATTATTTTGACGATCACAATACTCCCTTTCTATGAGGGATCACGAGAAAGTAAACAAACAAGGAATTTTAATTAAAAAATGGGGATCTACACTTTCATTTTTTGTTCTTATAATTGACTGTATTCAAAGCTTGCCCTAGCTTTGTATAATGGATAGAAACGAAAACACGAATCTAGCTATGGCATAAGGAAAAATAATTGAGTAAAATTAAGAAGTAACCTCTGAAACATAGGCATATTAATGTTTAACAGAAGTTGTATCATTTGTCAATCAGAAGATTTCAACGGTGGTCATGAGGCTGGCTCTACAGATAAAGAAACCACGTTCACCTAAATCTACAGTTACTTTTTTCATCAGTTTACAAATAACTTTACAGATTCTTTGTAGCCTGGCGTTACAATGCAACGAGGGCTTTAAAAACAAATTACACTGACATTCATGGAGCACTGGTTGATATCTCAGAACGTGGATACCAGAAACTAACAGTGGTTCATTCATCATTGGTTGATATCTCAGAACGTGGGTAGCAGAAACTAACAGTGGTTCATTCAGCATTGGTTGATACCTTAGAACGTGGAGGAACAGAAACTAACGGCGGTTCATTCATCATTGGTTGATATCTCAGAACGTGGAGACCAGAAACTAACAGTGGTTCATTCATCATTGGTTGATATCTCAGAACGTGGGTAGCAGAAACTAACAGTGGTTCATTCATCATTGGTTGGTATCTCAGAACGTGGAGACCAGAAACTAACAGTGGTTCATTCATCATTGGTTGGTATCTTAGAACGTGGAGGAACAGAAACTAACAGCGGTTCATTCATCATTGGTTGATATCTCAGAACGTGGATACCAGAAACTAACAGTGGTTCATTCAGCATTGGTTGATACCTTAGAACGTGGAGGAACAGAAACTAACAGTGGTTCATTCATCATTGGTTGATATCTCAGAACGTGGATAGCAGAAACTAACAGTGGTTCATTCATCATTGGTTGGTATCTAAGAACGTGGATAGCAGAAACTAACAGTGGTTCATGGAGCGAAAACGATCTGAATATCTTATATAAAACATTCATGACAGTAATTTGGGAAAATCTTTTTCAAAACATTAATAGAATAAATAAAGCTCTCCATGAACCTGGGACTGAGTTGTGCACAATCGGGTTGTTATGATGACCTCCTGGATTTTGTGTTCAAGACAAAGGCAAGCAAGTATTAATATTTTGAAAACCATTAAATATCTTTGCTTCAAATTAGTGACCACAGACAAATCAAAGGTGAAAGGGCAATAGGAAGAGACTGAATGATGGAACACCAGAGGAATATTAACTTTAAAATATGTATTTTGAATTCAGAATTTTTATCGTATTGTAGACTTACTAGTCACAGAAATAACAAACCAACAAATTATATGATACATTCACTTTTCTTGCAGACAAATCTTTATCAAGCACAAATCCAGACAATTTGTCAACACGTATTTGTGCCATTTTGAAGAATAATTTGTTAATAAGTTTGTGATTTTTCTGTAATGTACAGTTTAAACGTGTCACAAGTTCTCTAAATGATGTCTTATTTCTAGGATTTATCTTTCTATAATTGTATCAAATGAAAGAGAAAGATAATTTTCAAACTTGAGTAAAGCAAGAATTGTCTGTGCCAGGGCCAGTCATGCAACCCGGGCTAAAAAAAAAAAGAGCGCCCCCCTTTAGCTCCTTTCCACCCAAAACGACAAGATTTTGATGATTAGACAGACGTATGCTTTGGGAAAAAAAATCTTGAGAAATAAAAAACTTTTTAATTCAAATATATTTTTATTTGGGTTAGAAAGAATTAACAACTTATACCAATAACTAATTTTTCTGAATAAAATGTTTATTTACATTTTTTTACTAATTTATCTTATTTTAAATCTATCACGCCTTACTTTGCTTTCAGCAAAAGTTGGGATTAAATCGGAGAGATCTAGAAATGTTATTCATTTGTACAAAACAAAGATTAATAATTCACAAACGTTACACAGAAATTTGTTATAATATAAACTGAAAAAACGGTGCAAAATTTGTATAAAATCAATTTAAATAGTTATGCCCTTGTATCAGTTTATACAGTGAAGTTTAAATATAAGCTACGTGAAAATGTCGAGTATAGACTATAGGGTATATAGAATGTAGTCTCAAATACATTTCTTAATTTCCACAATAACGTTATTTTAGACTCTGATAGCTAGCTGCTAGACTATTAGGCAAAACAATATATTCAACAAAGGATCGCTCTATTATCGCCTAGCACTCACAAATACGTATCTAACTGTATGTCAAAAATAAAGTTATTATCGTTAAGGAAAGTTTAAATATATGTTCTATAATTTTAACAAATATATAATATATTAATGTTAATTAAATAATTTGAAATTTTTCGTTCAAGAATCTAACGTTAACCCCCTTAAATTACTACATATTTTAACAGATGTTTATTAAATATAATATATTTTTTCATTGCATCAAAAAATCAATTAGTATTAAACTAACAGATCACAAAATACAATACAATTTAACCTAATATATTCACAACAGGAGAAAACTTTGTTAAAATTTCAGCTCAAACTATAAGATCAATCAGGGAAAACGAGTACAAACGGGGGAGTACTTGCGCGTGCTCTATTTAAACCATAGTTTTTCAATTAATGTTCAGCTTTTTCAATATAACAAAAAGGGCTCAGCTTAAAATAAAAAACTTATAGATCACATGCCACCTCTTGACTTCAACGTCAACTTAATATTTTTACATAAACAGGTGACAACTTTGGTAAAAATTCAAGTGAAAACGGCGAGTTTATTCAGAGAAAAAGGAAAATGACAACCAGCACAACGGAATAAACATCGACATATGCACACATATGTCGGTGGGGCAAGAACGTTGTCTTACAAAGTAAAGGAATGAATATCCCTTGATGTCGAGACCGCACTTAAGTGACTCGTGAAAAAGTGTTTTTCAAGAGACAAAATTAGTCGAAGTCGTAGGAGTGCAATCTCAATTTTATGAAAAGAAAAAAACTTCTAAAGAACCTGAATAAAATGTCCGTATATTACCCATTATTGTCTTTCTTATCAGTGATTTGAAGCAGCAGATACCATATGTGAATTATTCTCACACATTTTGAACTTCCACAACTTAGGCGATGGTCAACTTACCAGAAAAGCAGCAGAACTTGTAAATACATATGAGAAAGTTCTGTCAGAAGACTTACTGCAATAAATCTTTCACCTTAAAAGTATTATCAAGAAATTTTTCGACAATCGGCACTGAAAGAAGTCCGATCAGACTTCTGAGCACAGTTTACGACAAAAAACTGCCAGGTCTATCTGACTTTATCTGCCTCTCCATTAAACTGTTTTGTAAAGTACCAGTTACTGTTTCTTCAGCTTAAATAAAGATCGTTCAGCTGACTTGAAAATTTATTGAAAACAAGGCAAAGAATAACAACTGGTCAAGAGCGACTCAATAATCTAGCAATTTTGTGCATCTAAAATGATTCAAGCAAATTGATTTTACTGAAATTATTGGAAAAAATATGCGTTGACTAAAGCTAGAAATAGACTTTGAGATAATTTTTGATATTATTGTAAGTTTTTACTATGTAGATCCATGTAGTTTTTTTTAAATAAATATAAATATAATATTTGTGTCATAATTTAAACTGACTTATTTTATCCTAAATCCTGTAGAGCACCCCCTGTCCTTAACCTTAGCGGTAGGTACGGGGGCCCGCCAAAGATCGTGGCCTGGGGGCTTGCTTCAGGATGTGGGGGCCATGACGCCTCCCTACTGTTTTTCTCTTCTCTCTCCAAATGTCAGTAACAATCAAAACTGGTATCGAAGAGTGTTTCATACAAATATGATAGTAACTTGGAACAAAAATTACCATTTTATCAATCCCTTGTATAATAAATTGTGTCGCGTCGGCGTGGTGCGAATAAGCGTCCCACGCCGGCCAGAGCTTAGCGAGTTAGTAACGCCACTTTCTCCTGTCAACAGTCTTCTATTCCCATTCCCTTTCTCTGGCAAGTCATTTTGAACGATAAATAACTTTCTAACGTTAAAACTATAGCTTAGCCGCCGGTAGAAGAAACTTAACGGCGCCAGCTCGAGTCCCGGGTTCTATCTTGTTTCCTCGTCTGTCATCAAACATTCATTACTCACACCCTGATCGTTATCTTACCTTGCTTGGTTCCACTATGATGTAGTATATAAGATAAGGTCATAGTGTAATCAGTCAAGGTAATACTGCTACTTTGCTTGGTTCCACTATAGTGTAGTTTATAAGATAGTCATAGTGTAAATCAGTCAAGGTAATACTGCTACTTTGCTTGGTTCCACTATAGTGTAGGTTATATAAGATTTCAAAAATATTATTTTTTATGTTTATGTTATGCGTATAGCCCGAGCGGGTAGTAAGACGCGGTGCTAATAATAATAATTTTTATGATTGAATATATTTTGTAGATTGGTTGCCAATAATAATAATAATAATAATAATAATACCAAGATAAAAATTTGTTTCATATAATTTAAACTCAATGTAGATACACTTTTGGCTCATAATTATTTTTCTTTGTATATAAAAAAAATCCCGGCACAGATTTATCTGATTACCAAACCCTTCCTTCACCTCTGACAAGACGTGTATTAATCACAACATGTGAATGTGGGGAATGACAGGCCTCCACCGTGGTTCGGATTCCACGTTAAACTGTAGGTCCTCCATTTCATCTCACAATCACCCTACCATTACACATTAGCGTAAGTGCGTATAACCCGAACGGGTAGTAAGACGCGGTGCTAATAATAATAATATAAAAAAATCCCATTAAGTACATTTTCGGTTTTGGCAACTATTTTAAACGTATGTGCAATTAATTCGAGATATCTGGAGAAGGGAGCGGGGGCGGGGTTTAGAATTCTTGTGTCACTGTATTCAGTTCACAGCTTCAGCAGATGTCAAGATGGCAGCTGTAAGCTTCTGTCAAAGCCACTTAGAGCTGTAAAAATTAACTATACCTATCTCTTTGCCACAGTTAACACTTATATTCCATTCACGGTAGGAATTACTCTCTGAAAGGTCTTTTTTCCTACCAATATCCAACTATGTAGTAGATTTATGGTAGGGAAAAAGGCCTTTCAGAAGTCAATTCCTACCGTGAATGGAATATACATACCCCTTGCAATGTATATGGCATGGGTAAGAGACAGGTGTAGCATAGAGATAGATAGCTACTTGTCTACAATAATTGGCGCATATATACGTACCTTGAGTTACGGTAATCCACAGATAATCCAAATAAGATCCAAACAACAAAATATCCCATTAGGCACAAATCACAAGTGTCTATCTGTAAACATTGTTGAACACCTTAAATTAATTTTTTCAGAAATCCACACTTTTTTAAAGCAAAAAAACACACTTTAAGACGTGCAGGCTACTGACGAGTGTAATTTATTGTTTTAAACATCACTTTAAGCACTTTGTCACACACTTTAAATGAAACCATATTCACTTGTTTTCAAAGTTGACCGAAGTCACTTTTTATATTTAACTGATCACTTCAACTGGCGCGATGTATCATATTAATAAATTTGAATTATAAAAAAATCGTGGGATAGTAAAATTAAATAAAAACAGACTTTTTACACGCGAGAAAAATCACAAAAACAAACGTGAAAGGAGGGTGAGTGGTGGGGTTATGACCCACACATCACGTTCACTTGTCAAATAAAATAAAACTATAAAAGTATATTAAATGTAAATTAAAAATATTAAATACGGCAAGAGTGTTTTCTTTGTTGCCGACAAAGATCACGAAATGTGTCGCTACTTGACAGCGAAAGGAGGATCACATTGTTGACGACAGGAACACGGTTTGTTGATGATTGTTTTAAAAAACAAGAGTTGATTCAAATAATTGTAACACGACACAAGAACACCGTTATTGTTATTGTTATAATAATAGCCCCCACGTGCGCGTGCGCGCGAATCTTGCCGACAGCTGACGGCGGAGCTGACGAAGTGCGCGATCGAGGAGACGAACTTCACTTTCAGCGCTGCTCACAAGGCTGCTCAATGGATAGGAGGGGAAGAGGGGAAGACCGAGGTATAACTCTCCTACCTTGCCCTCATTCCAAGCAACAGCCAGTCGCACATTTTTTAAACTTTTAATTCTGATTTCTTTTAAGGGAAAAAAAAGCGGGCGGGTAATACGTGCACGGAGCACCAGCGGGTCAAAGCGTCAGTCTCGTCTTGTCTGGTTCCGAATTCCGGCTTGATATGCCGAGGATGATACATCATATGGTTCCCCACACCCTCCCTGTACACGAACTCGGGTATTTTTTCTCTATTTTCATCTTTACACCCTCAGATAATAAGGATAACTCGGACGCGAGGGCTAAATTACCAGGAGATGACATCCCCTGCCCAACTCACTCTTCACCGATTATCAAAATATCACAGGATGTATAAAAATACCACAAAATATGTTGCTTTACGAAATGTTTTCTGGAACTCCATGGCGCTACTAGATGTCATTTGTTTCGAAGTGGAAAAGATTTAAAACAAATATACTAGTGAATTCCTTCAATAATCCCTTTTGAATCTAACAATTATTTGACCTTTTAGTTTGAAAAACACGATATACATATGGAAATCTCTGAAGTAAATAATAATGTACAAGTTTGTACACGCCAACAACTTGACTATAACAAAGTTGTAAACAAGTTTATGAAAGAAATGTATCGCTATCGCCCTTACCTGAATGGCCGACAAAATTGCGTCAAAAGTCCCATTTCGTGACAACAAATTATTATAGAACCTACCTCTGTTGTCAATGGTCGGAATATGGAGGTACACTCTGTTGCCACACATGGCAGCTGCACGAGACAGCGGCCATTTGGATAAAAACTTGTTTCTAATTGTTATTTACATCAATTAAATAGGGTTATTCGAGGTTATGTATACCGGTGATTGTGTGTACGCAGGTGATCGAGGTTCAGATCTCGGTCGGACACACTAAGGGTGGTTCTCCCATCCTAGCGTCACACTAATGAGGGTGTATTTTATCTAAGCAACCTACTCATCTTTATCCGTATCTGTGGCGGTCGCACGGTATAACGTGTCACTCTCGTGTTGGACTGGATTATCGGCGACGGGAACCTCGGGGATCGAATCTCAGACGGGTGTACTGAGGGTAGTTTTTCTTATATTGTTTCCCACTCATTCCTCCACACAAATGTAGAAACATTTCTTTTAACGTTCCACCTTCCTCGTTCCTATTCCATTATCGTAATTGATATATTCGTGTGACCCGATAATAAACACAGTGAAAACGTATTCATTATAAAAAAATGTCGATATTGGTTAATTAAGTCACTGGTTTCCAAATTTGTGGATAGTGTTGACTCTTGGAGCCGAGCCTGTGTTATCCAAGTTCTGATTTTATTAATGTACTAATACACTCCTGAAAGGTAGAAGTGTTATCGTGATTGATTGTTAGGCTACACCATAGTAGAACCAAGCAAGGTAAGCTTGTTAACTTTCAGGGCAAATAGAGTGTACACATCGCAGTGGGGTCATTAGCGCCCAGGACCAACACCTCCGTAGCTCGTCCGTTGACCACACCAGTCCAGACATCCACACGTTATCACTGACGAGGTAGTGACGAGGAACAAGAGTTATCATTGACGAGGTAGTGACTAGGAACAAGAGTTATCACTGACGAGGTAGTGACGAGGAACAAGAGTTATCACTGACGAGGAACAAGAGTTATAATTGACGAGGTAGTGACGAGGAACAAGAGTTATCACTGACGAGGTAGTGACGAGGAACAAGAGTTATCACTGACGAGGAACAAGAGTTATAATTGACGAGGTAGTGACGAGGAACAAGAGTTATCACTGACGAGGTAGTGACGAGGAACAAGAGTTATCACTGACGAGGAACAAGAGTTATAATTGACGAGGTAGTGACGAGGAACAAGAGTTATCACTGACGAGGTAGTGACGAGGAACAAGAGTTATCACTGACGAGGAACAAGAGTTATAATTGACGAGGTAGTGACGAGGAACAAGAGTTATCACTGACGAGGTAGTGACGAGGAACAAGAGTTATCACTGACGAGGAACAAGAGTTATAATTGACGAGGTAGTGACGAGGAACAAGAGTTATCACTGACGAGGTAGTGACGAGGAACAAGAGTTATCACTGACGAGGAACAAGAGTTATAATTGACGAGGTAGTGACGAGGAACAAGAGTTATCACTGACGAGGTAGTGACGAGGAACAAGAGTTATCACTGACGAGGAACAAGAGTTATAATTGACGAGGTAGTGACGAGGAACAAGAGTTATCACTGACGAGGTAGTGACGAGGAACAAGAGTTATCACTGACGAGGAACAAGAGTTATAATTGACGAGGTAGTGACGAGGAACAAGAGTTATCACTGACGAGGTAGTGACGAGGAACAAGAGTTATCACTGACGAGGAACAAGAGTTATAATTGACGAGGTAGTGACGAGGAACAAGAGTTATCACTGACGAGGTAGTGACGAGGAACAAGAGTTATCACTGAAGAGGTAGTGACGAGGAACAAGAGTTATCACTGTAGAGGTAGTGAGAGGGAAACTGTCCCCCCCACCCCCCGATTCACCCCTTGGTGAAGATGTCAGCGTATGCTCACGCACAAACGTCTGTTATCTCTTTAGCCTGGGGATAAAAACAATTTCAATATTTTAATACAGACTTACTAGCGTCCCCCATTACTCATTCAGGACCGGTTTCACACCTAGCAGCAAGGTCAGTCAGTTGATAAATTCCTTCCCGCACTCTTGGCAAGGAAGAGGACCGCGGCAATACCTATATTTTCGTATTAAAAAAATAGAAACCATGAGGTTTGGGATAGTGGCCAGTACTCCTGACCCAAGAGGACAGGAGTTTATATCTTGCAAGGGTATACCGAGGAGGTTGATTTACCCGAAAGTGTGATTCCTCCTTCTCTTTCTACGCGTATTCTACTATATTTTCTAAAAGTTATCTTAGTTTAAATAATATCGACCCTAAATTTCTAATTGGTGACACCAGCAATAATCGGTCAAGTCCATCCCTTGGTTCGATTCCTGAAGGCAATAGTATATAATGTAATATTTATTTTTCGCGTTGTAACGTTGGTGCTAGGGTTGGATGATTGAAGTGTTGTTGTGCTGGAATAAGTTAGTCTGTAATTCGAATGGGCGTTGCACGAAATATATTTGGGGGGGGAGGGAGTGAACCAGTGTTTTTCCCAACTCTAAGCATTTTGAAATTTGAAAAATTCTCGAGTAGCAAAGGTGAGTACAAGAAGGGCAATGTTGGGGGGGAACTCCCGGATTTAAAAAAAAAAATTGGGTGATAATCAAGCCTTGAACCGAGCTTTTATGCAACTGTAGTTTTTAATTAATTTATTTGTTCACACTTGATTTTTAAAGCTACAAGGCTTTTTCAGTCCATAAGGAAATAACTTGAATTATTGTTTATTTAATTTTACCTGCATTTGAGCTAAATATCCAATTGAGCTTGAATATATTTATTTAGATTTGCAGATATCGTTCAAATCGTGTATTTTAGATTAAAATATTTACTTGACTTTACTATAGCGGTTTCAAACATTTTGTAGTTTGTGAGCATACCTTTTTTCTCTGAGGTCATTGCGACCCTTTGATGACTTAAAGGCGTTCAAATCCAAGTTTTTAAGTTTTTTCACTGTGTATTACTACCAGCCCGAACTATCTACAGTTAACCACACCATCGGGATAGGTAACATTTAGATGAAATGTACCCTTATTTGCTTGGAGGGATATTAGGATAAACTATCCCTGGTCAGAATTAAAATCCTTACTTCACCTTCACTAACAAACCAAACCAAAAGTCACTAAACATTACTAGACAACCAGACATTAAACCCTCATGTCCACTAATGATTGTTTTAATTATTATAAATTGCATATTATAATGAGTAAATGCGACTAATATGCAGTAAAAGATAATCAACAAGCCCGGGGTTGGGATATGATTTTATATTATGCTAGAAGCGTTACAAGGCTGCCACAGTAAACAAGTCAATAAGAAGCTATCAGAATGGAATAGCCAAAAGGAACCTAAGCAGTAACTAGGAGTTTTTAGCAATTCAAATACTTACATTTCTATTAGAATTACGCATCTTCCTATAATCATTAAAATCCCTGAAAAAGTAAATATAAAGCTAAAACCTCTATATTGTGACCACACACATACACGCTGCGACCCCCAGGTTGGAAACACCTGCTTTATGATAACACACTTAGAAGTAATATTTAACTATTAAGCTCTCGAAAATGTAAAACTCGCTCATCACTTTATCAAAAAATTAACAATTTGGCCATGTTATATTTAAAAACATTTTCAACTGTACAATAAAGCAGTAAAACATGGAATTTATCGATATTTCTACAGTATTTTGATACCTGTCTACCAATGTCCTGCTTCATAACCTCATGGAAGATGCCCTAAAATGTTAATACTTGTATGTGAATAAACTATTCAAAATATATGGTAATTTAGCGAGTGAGGGTGAAGGGGCTTCCCCTGAAATTTTATTAAATAACTTATGGAAAATTCGAAACCAACACTCTAAACAATATAGTTACAAGAAATTTAATGCAAATTGAACACTAAATAACGAATTTAAAAATGTATCCAAAATTTGAAAATGTTAAAGGATGAAAAACTTATTTTTTGTTTGATGAAGTCTACTTAATCAAACGAAAAATTATAAGCGTTGTAACAATGTAACACAGCCCTGTTACTCCTCTTCCTTTATTGTTGCTTTGAGCCTATTTAAATTGCTTTCATGAAAGCCTATTTTAATAAACAATGAAATAAGATACATCAGTTCAATTCAAGCTAGTATGGATACTTGTTAGAAAAATGAGTGTGTATTTCAGAAGTCAAACACTAACACTAACTTCAATGTCCTCATTTCATTAGTCAGAGCTTTCGATAAGAAAACATTAAAATGTTGCGTAACATTCTCTACATTTATACCTTCTAAAGTGAATAAAGCCCTAATTAAGGCATTGGCTATATAACATATGATAATCTAAATTATAAAACTGCAACAGTCTAGCAGCCACGAAAGTCAAAACTAAAAACACTAAACCATAAACAAAACATTGGCTGACAATGCTGCCACTTCAAGCATTGCTGGCTGAGTGAAATTCTGCTACTGGGCAGAGCTCTAGTTATGAAAGAATAGAATGAATAGAATCGATTCATTCGATTCTTTCAAAATCATTCGAATTAAAAAAATCATTCTAATGAAAACAGTAGCCGACTTGACGCGAGCTGGACGATTCATTCTCTTACCACTCCCTTGGCAGAAGCACATAAGAAAATCGACCTTATGATTATGGATGTTTCCAGGCTATCTCTATACAGGTCTTCATTTCTATTAGGTTCATTTTCAATTGATAGTGCCCATTGCTACACAATAATCGACCTTACGCTTTCAAATGATTCTAAGGCTAATTTAAAACAAAGTTTAAGTGGTTGTACAGTTTACAATCAAATAACAGACAAAAATAGTTCGAATGAAAATTACAAAATTATTCGATTATTTTGCTACATTACTACGTGGATTGTTCTTTTTCATTTCCTTTAAAATTTACCTTCCTAGCTAACTAAACGCAAATAGCACGAATGGTTTGAGAGATAATTTTTTTTAACGTTGACTTAAATTTATTAAATATATAAGTATATACTTTTTATATATTTAATAAAACCTTACCCGGCAGTAATATTCAGATCGTATTATAATTTTATTCCCTGAAATAATTTTACATTCTTATAACACAAATATAATTATCCAGCAAACTTACGTCGTCGTTTGTCGAGTAGTAATTGTGTGTTTGATTCAAAGTAAAGCTTTAAGGAGGCAGATAATTGATTCAGATATTCAAATCGAAAGTATTTTATCACTTACCAGATATAGAAATAGGATTGTAAGCTTATATATTGGTGTTATATTTAGGAAATATTAAAGGGTAAATTATTTAGACTCTTTTAAAGACAAAGGGAAACGTATACTCTTTATTTAATTATTAATCGTACGCAAAGGTATTTATATTAATTGTGAGCTACTTATGTGACTAATGCGTTCACTCATTCACTGTATGGTATTTTGCTGTGACTGTACTTTGGTCTTTGACACTGGCACAAGGAACTAATTACAGTAATAGAAAAGTATTAATAAGCTGCAAACTCAAAGGAATGCGTGTTGGGTGATCCTACAGCAGGGTGAAGATTCTAGTAGCACAAAGCAAAACGAGCAACAAGTAACTACTTTTAAAAGTAGTAAACATCTGATTATTACCAACTCTTTACTACTTCTCAAAATCATTCGAATGATTCTTTCGATTCTTAAAATCATTCGATCATGCCCATCACTAGGCAGCTCATGTTCCCTTACTGTTCGTTTCCATACCGCGTTAGGCATACACTCACCGGCTGTAGTCTCTGCCTACAGAAAACAGCACTACTAGACTACTTGATTAACTAAGATTTTTACAATCTAATAAACAAGGAAGCTCCTTTAAATGTTTAACGATTTTTCAAATTAGGATTTTTTTTAGAGTAAGGATCAACAATTGAGAAATTTTAAATAAGTCTGTGGTTAAGGACTTTCATAATAGAAAGTAATGGGGTACAGAATAAGCCTAGAATTTCTCAACTCCAGATCTCAAATCTCACAAAATTCCCAACTTTCAAGCTTCTAGTCAACATTGAGGGGGTGAAACCCCTCAAACCTCCCCTCCGGCGCGACGCCACTGGTTAAACCCAAAATAAACCAATAGTTTTGGTCCACTTATTTGTTCCTATATAATGTAGATACTTCTGACCCTGGCTGTACACCATTTGACAAGGGAGGGAGAGGTGTGGTGGGAAGGGTTGAGCTACCCCATTCCCCCAAGTTATTAAGGTAACACCCCCCCCCCCCAAACCTCATTTTAAAAATATACTCATGAATTATGATATTTTCTTTGTGAGATTCAAGCTGGTGATTAATCATTAAAGAATAGGCAGCTCTTGTTTTGAATGTCGCGTGGAAATAGTTGCATATGACATAAGGGGTAATTAACTGCTTGTTCACATTCTAGGCTAATACCCACACATGTTAGTGAGAGAGTGGGAGCTACACACATGGTGTGCAGCTATGGAGCAAACACTCCACTGTGAACGTCACTTTGAGAAAATTCCTGTTGAAGTTTTTTTTGGAGTGAGCTCTAATACTGGGGTACAAGACAAACTTGGCGAAGTTTAAGTGACGTTAAATCTGCCGGTTATAGAACCAACCATCCTGTACACCCTCACTGGTGTTTGTACACTATCCCTCCTGTACACCCTCAGTGGTGTTTGTACACTATCCTTCCTGTACAGTCTCAGTGGTGTTTGTACACTATCCTTCCTGTACACCCTCAGTGGTG
>CABFOV010009873.1:0-17923 GCA_902141375.1 Timema poppense
GGTCAAGCTAGTGCCGCGTGTTGACCTTGTGAGAGCGGCTGCCCCAGTTGGTGAGCGTTATTACAATGTAAGTTGTTACATCAGCTTATAACCTTTCTAGATAAATTCGACATAATATAACAACATTAAATAGAGGAATCCACGCACTTTCATACAACATTCTTTGTAAAACATCATTTTTTTGTTATTTATCTCGTTTGATCAATATCCTAAAACACTCTCGATATAAAGTTATATAATAAAAAAAATCTGCATAGCCATCAGCTAAGCGGTTCCAAAGAGTTTAAGTAACAGACATACAAAGATAATGATAGATAATTGGTTTTATAAGTAGTAAAGATACACCAACTTATATGGCTGTCATTTTGAAATGTCTTACACATTTCTTCAAACTTACTATTTTTGTATAATTTATATTATTATTAGCACCGCGTCTTACTACCCGTTCGGGTTATACGTACTTACGCTAATGTGTAATGGTAGGGGTGATTGCGAGATGAAATGAAGGACCTACAGTTTAACGTGGAATCCGAACCACGGTGGAGGCCTGGCATTCCTCACATTCATGGCATTCCTCACATTCACAAGATATCTTGTCAGAGGTGAAGGAAGGGTTTGGTAATCAGATAAATCTTTGCCGGGACCGAGTATTTAACCCCGGCCTCCAGCATAGAAGTCTGACACCTTACCCCTAGATCACCAGGTCACCGACGATATAATTTATACTATTTATAAAAAAAATAGCTCCGTGGCATCATCCCACAAACAAGCCATACCGATCGAGTAGCCACAGTCTGTTGGCTAAGAGTGTCAACTTCTGCGAAAATAGGGTGTCATATGGTCCTCATAACTTGCCCTGAGGCCGTCAATCTCAGATTTCTAGACCGGAACCACTACATTTTCATTCAAGCAGTTCCTCATTTGTCCTCACGATGATGAGTTGGGTTTGTTCCAGACTCACTGCTTCATAGACAATCTGAAAGCTCCTGGGATCGAACTCGGGACCTCTTGATCTGTAACCAGTAACGCTGACCACTAGAACATGGAGGTGGTCACACAATTTGTAACATTATAAATATAATTTATTCAATACAATTATGAAATTTGTAAAATCTTATAAAGTTGTGTTCTTCGAAAGTCTTTAAAACTCGGATACCTATCTCTTTGATATTACTACTATTATTATTAGCACCGCGTCTTACTACCCTTTCGGGTTATACGCACTTACGCTAATGTGTAATGGTAGGGTGATTGTGAGATGAAATGGAGGACCTACAGTTTAACGTGGAATCCGAACCACGGTGTAGGCCTGGCATTCCCCACATTCACAAGATGTCTTGTCAGAGGTGAAGGAAGGGTTTAGTAATCAGATAAATCTATGCCGGGACCGAGGATTGAACCCAGGCCACCAGCATAGAAGTCTGACACCTCACCCCTAGACCGCCAGGTCACCTCTTTGATATTGAAACCCAAATTAATTGCCCACTGACAGTATCACGCAAATAACCTATAATTATTCCTTGTTACTTTCTTAATTTTGATAGAATATGTCGTTTTTGAAATGAGATTATTAATAGGTTTTTTTGTTGATGAATAGTTTGAAAACTTGCTCCACTTCTAGGTAAAATGGAGCATTTTTGTGGTGACATGGTGATCCCACAACATACCGCTGTTTGTTAGAGAGCAAGCACTAAATTGTTGGAGAGTTTGATCAGGGTTGTAAATATTAAAGTCCCTCCGGCTCTTTGTGGAGGTTAATGCACAAGCTGTCAGGCTTGGAACTTATACTTTAGACTGAAGGGAGGTGTTTGATTGAGATATTGAACAAATAGGGGTTGGAGGGGAGGTAATGTAGCGTGTTGCCGTCAAAAAGGGAAGAGGATTGGAGGGAAACCATATTAAAAAGGGAGGGGGGCCTTCAGCTATAAGATTTAACAAACTGTATTTAAATAAAAAAAACTAAAGTTATTTAGAGTGCATATTTAGAGTTCACTTTATTTACCAGATGATTACATGAGGAGTAAACAACTTTAAAAAACTAACTTAGGTCAAGACATACACAACAACCAGTCCCCAGGTTGCCTAACTCATCACTCTGAAAGGGGTCCCCCCAAATTAATTTATAAGATGTTATTCTGAATGTGTTGGGAGTTGAACTTGGAGTACTCACTAAGAAGACAGAAGTGCTACAAACTGAACCGAGGTATCAAATACAAAAACACGCACCTTAGGGCCTCGGAGAGGCGGCCATTATTAATAGGATAGCATATGATATAAATTAGTATAAATAAGGACGAAATTCTTTGACTACGATATATTTTTTTTTTACTTTCTCGCAGGAAGAAAAATGATTGTAAGTAAATACAAACGAAGATTTTAAAAATGTTGAAGTTTCATGACCCTCTGAACCCGAAAAAGTTTTTTTTTTTTGCAATGGAATCTACCTGTACCTTGGACTAGAACCTAAACTATTTTACTATTTGGACTAAAATTTAGTATCTAGGGTTTTAATAAGTTTCTCCCGGGGGGGGTTTGGAATTAGATATCCAATCATAAAATTAAGGGTAGTTTACTGAAGGACAAAGGGAGGAAAATATCAATTTTCTCAAAATTAGCTTAAATGATTTTAATTGAAATTTGTGCCTAGGTATTGTTTGACATTATAAACAAAAAGGCAATTCTCATTTTCTAATGTAAATTACTTTTAGGGTAGTTACATTTCCGTAAATTCCCAATTTTGATTTTATTTCCACAACTATTTGAGAAACGAAATAGCTTTAAGTACATGTCTTTATTTTCATGCAAACGAACCGTGCATTTTATTTCAAACAAACATATTCTTTGAAACCCATCAATTATATACTTACCTGCTTCGGCGGCCGCATAGTCTATGGCGTCCCTCTTGTGTAGACTAAACTATAGATGGCGCTAATCCCGTACGGGTGTACTAGGGGTGGTTTTTACAACATGATTTTCCACACTCTCTCATACAAATGCGAGTACACTTCCTATGAATTCAACCTTGTTTATTCCTAACTCATTAATGTACATTTGCATAAAACCCAAACAGTTAGTAAGTTGTGGTTATAAAAATTAATATTGAACTTTTTAATTCTGAGTTTGGATTGATTGTTATTATTATTAGCACCGCGTCTTACTACCCGTTCGGGTAATAACGCTTATGTTCTAATTACACGAATGGATTTAGGGATTAGGAAGGTTATATTTGGAGGAAGTATACCGGCATTGGCGTGGAGAGAGAATGGCAAACAATTTTGGACAAACCACCCTCAGTACACCCGACCGAGGTTTGAACCTCGATCCCCCCATCATTGACCATCGAGTCCGCTGCGAGAGTTGCGTTAGACGGCGAGGCCACCTAAAGCGGGTCTATCGATTACTTGAACAAGGGGAATTATTCTTCGCTTAGCGGAAACCGATTTCGGTTCTTCGAAAGAGCTAGTTTTCATCGGTTCTTATTACGTTAGTTTAGTGAAGGTACCGGTTAGCAAATCTAGTGCCTGGAGTCCAGTGGTATACTTATATCCTTTTAAAGATTAATTATAATTTATTTTATGATTTTAATTTTACATATTTTGTTGTCTCTATTGATGTAATTTTGGAATTTTAGTTAGGATACTAACATTTTTAGTTCATTTATGGTTACCAAAGGCTATGTCGCGACTATTATTTCAAGTTATATGATTATTTTAGCTGGCGTTTTACTGAAATATGGAGGTTACGGTCTGCTTCGGGTTTATATTTCAATGATTATTTCTGGTTTGATTCAATAAATCATGGTCTTGCAATAGACAATCCCAACGCTAAGTCTGAATTACAAATGAACAACCGTAAAATATCTGACGGCCAAACCCTTCCTTCACTTCTGACAAGACGTGTATTAATCCCAACTTGTGAATGTGGGGAGTGCCAGGCCTCCCCCGTGGTTCGGATTCCACGTTAAACTGTAGGTCCTCCATTTCATCTCACAATACACCCTATCATTACACATTAGGGTAAGTGCGTATAACCCAAACGGTTATTAAGACGCGGTGATGATGATGATAATAATAATAATAACAGTAGAATATTTCTGGAAAAGTTACTAGATTACTACTATAATGTACCCCTACGCCAAAACATATGTTTAGAAAGACCATCTATTAAGAAGCTGTAACTTTTGACATGCAACGTTTTGAAAAAAATAAAAAATTATAACAATAAGAATATAGGACCATTTTAAATTAAAAAAATAATATAAATATTGCTAAAAAATTAACGTTTCAAAAATGATATTTTTTTCTTGTCACTTTATATGAAATATTATTATTATTATTATTATTATTATTATAAGAACGTCTTACTACCCGTTCGGTCTACACGCACTTACGCTAATGTGTAATGGTAGGGTGATTGTGAGATTAAATGGAAGACCAACAGCTTGACGTGGGATCCGAACCACGGTGGAGGCCTGGCATTCCACACATTCACAAGTTGTTATTAATACACGTATTGTCATAGGTGAAGGAAGGGTTTGGCGATCATATAAATCTCTGTTGGGAGCAAGGATTAAACCCCGGACCCTCAGCACAGGACTCTGACACCTTACCCCTAGGCTGCCAGTACACCATTACAGCTATTGGTTTTATGATTATTTTATTTCCAAGAGTCTCAATTTCATCACTGTACCTTTCACAATAACTGAAATTAATATATAGCCAAGAGCCTATTTCATTAAGCATGTCCACAGATAAAATTAACCTTGGAAATAATTGATAAAATAGAGTGTAGGAGGGTTGGGGTTGGAGGTTGATGATCAGTACTTTAAAAAAATTGAGGTATTTAACATGCACTTTCAGCCATTAATGGCAACACTAAATTATCACTACTCAGTCTGGGTTAGCTCATCATGCCAGTCACTATGTAGCTCCACCATTCAAAAAAAGTGCCACCATCTCTCATAACTCTGAAACTCGTGTGTTCGGTACTACCCATCCATTTGGTATTCTCTCTCCCTTCCTTAATAAGTTGGAATATATAGAACAAGCTTAAGATAAGGTAGGAGTGTAATGAGGTTTACTGTACAATTTTAGTTCAAGATAGGGGTATACCTTAATAAAGAGTAAAAGGTAGAATTAGGTCAAGGTAAGAATAGGGTATAATGAGGTGTAATGTATAGAACTAGCTCAAAATAAGGCTGTGGTGTAAACAGCTGTACTGAGGATGGGGGTACAGGCTGTCGTCATGTCTCCATCACGTTTTCCTAGATAGTTTGAGCTTCATGCGTTCCGAGCGATTTGCTGCTTCTAGACATGGAGCCCACAATGAAGAATAAAGGAGTCGGGGTTAGTTTGAGACCACTATATGAGATGAAGAAAATTGGGTCTTGGAGGTGGCCAGCTCCAACCCAGACAAAGATGTCAACAGTTAGCGGTGAAAAGAACAACAAGAAGCCGGGACAGCCCATTATCACCAGGGCGATCAAAAGTTTCCGTTCATGGGTTCTCAATGCCCCTCCAGTCAGGAAGGAGCTCATGCTTGGTGGCAAGTGGGAGGCACTTCCAAGTGCTTCAACAAGCAGCCAGGCTGATACTTCAGTTGTTGCGGTCCCTTCGGGGACACTTGACTTGCCAGCATGACCTCCCTAACTACCAGGAAGGTGGGTGCATGTGGCAGTGCTGCGGGTGAATAGGCCTTTCTGGAGCCAAGAAGGCCACCAGCATGGTCTCTCCAACTACCAAGAAGGTGGGTGCATGTGGCAGTGCTGCAGGTGAATAGGCCTTTCTGGAGCCAAGAAGGCCACCAGCATGGTCTCTCCAACTACCAAGAAGGTGGGTGCATGTGGCAGTGCTGCAGGTGAATAGGCCTTTCTGGAGCCAAGAAGGCCACCAGCATGGTCTCTCCAACTACCAAGAAGGTGGGTGCATGTGGCAGTGCTGCAGGTGAATAGGCCTTTCTGGAGCCAAGAAGGCCACCAGCATGGTCTCTCCAACTACCAAGAAGGTGGGTGCATGTGGCAGTGCTGCAGGTGAATAGGCCTTTCTGGAGCCAAGAAGGCCACCAGCATGGTCTCTCCAACTACCAAGAAGGTGGGTGCATGTGGCAGTGCTGCAGGTGAATAGGCCTTTCTGGAGCCAAGAAGGCCACCAGCATGGTCTCTCCAACTACCAAGAAGGTGGGTGCATGTGGCAGTGCTGCAGGTGAATAGGCCTTTCTGGAGCCAAGAAGGCCACCAGCATGGTCTCTCCAACTACCAGGAAGGTGGGTGCATGTGGCAGTGCTGCAGGTGAATAGGCCTTTCTGGAGCCAAGAAGGCCACCAGCATGGTCTCTCCAACTACCAAGAAGGCACGTTTGAAAGGCGTCCAAAAGGGTATGCTGGCCCCTCCCCAGGGATGGTGACTTTAGAGTGGGTGAAGCCAGCGGGGTCCCTCTCACGCTTGGGGGGGATGGGGGGGGGGCAAGCGTTCTGCTTGTTGCTGCCGAAAGGAGTTGACTTCCCTTCTCAGGGTGATAAAAAATTAAACCTTTTCTAAGGCTAATAAGGCTGCTGAGGCGACCTCCCAAATTATTGGGGAGGAACGCGCAAGTGGCAGCCTGTACAAGGAATCAGTACTTCTCAGGGCTAACGAATTTAGAACGGACAAAACCGTTGGGGTCCCTCCAACTCCCGGAGGTGAGTGTGTCACTTGTCTTTCTCAGGGCGAGTGATGATTTGGCCCATTCAGGACCACCGGGGAGTCCGGTATTCCTTCTTCAAGCCTTGGATCAGTGATTGGGGCCAGCCCCCTACAAAGCGTTGGCAGCGATGCCGATGAGGTCCAGCCCAGCAGCACTCCTCCATTTCTAGAAGGGGTGCATGCCACTGATGGCTAAGAGTATTGCAGACCCCATCAAGGGCTACCAGCACTAAGAATGTGAAGGAAGGAAAAAACTCCTGCCAAAATTATGAGTGGAAACCTAATGGTGTCAACGAAAGCCCTGACTTGGGTATCTTAGCATTCCTTATCTTGTAAAGGCCCAGTAAGTGGCATTGACATGCATGTTACATCAAGGATCCAAAAGCTATACGTCAACGCCAGAACCTCTCGCCCTGAAGTCTTCTCGTCACACATGGAAGACCAGGTCACACACTTACCACGTGTTGGCAGCTTGATTGAGCCCACGGGCATGGAGGGATTGAGCTCAGACTCAGACCTCTCGTTGATGCGAGGTAAGTTCAGTGAGGGGTCAGATTATGAGTTTGATGGGTTTCAGTTTTTCAAACCCCGCCAAAGGGAGAAGTCCGGCAACGCAAATAGGCCTATGGGGTAACTACAACCCCTTAGGTGGTACTTCTGGTTGTGGAAACTTGTGAAAGTTGTCATGGGCTAGAGTGTGCTTGAGTCAGATTAAGGTAGAAAGAGGTGTAAGTTTAAGTATAGAAATGCAAGCCACTACCTGCCCTGACAAGACCCCAGGGGTTTAGACCTACCCACAAGGCCAAGGGGGAAATCCCTCCCATCATCCTGTTTGATGTGGAAGACCACTCCATGGTAGTGAGGGACCTTCATACCAAGCTTCAAGAACTGGCGGAGGCCGTAAGACAGCCGGGCACGTGCGACTCCAGTGTGGTTTGAAGGAAACCTACCGTACCCTCTGAAGGCTTATGTCTAGTCTTGGGTTCCAGCACTGATCCTATGAGCTGGGTAAGGAGCACCATCATGGTTGTGGTTAAAGTACTTCTGACCAACACCAAGCCCCATAACGTCCAGAGAGATATGATGACGATGGAATTCTCACTACCCAGATGCTCTCCGAATGGAAACGGGACCGAAAGACCAAATAGAGGAAGATCTTCCAAACATCATCGTCTCTTGGACTTCAAACCGCATGGCTATATACTCTTAGTGTCCCGTTCTAGCTCCACATCTCGGAGGAGAAGTACAAGTCACCTGGTGGCCCAATTCAATGCAAGAACTGCTACCGGTTCTGTCACGTGCAGAAGGGCTGCCACGCTGGTCAGATATGTGGGTTCTGTGGTGGCTACCATGAGATATGTGGGCGCCCGTAGGAAAAGCGATCCCTACGAAGTACCTGCACTGCTCAGGGACGCACTCATTGGCATGGCGGGGTTACCCTACGTTCAAGGCTCTTGTGTGGGGTATGAATGGAATGAACCCCTTGGGTTCCCTAATAGAGGACAAATTGCCTAAGCGAAAACCAGAAGTTCTTGGGGCACGTTGCGGAACGGAGGGGACCGTTACTCCAGCTCCAACACCAAAGCTACTGGTAAACTCTTTCGCTGATGCGTTGATAGGGAGACCAATCCCTACCTCCAGGCTGAGGCTCACACCAAAGCCACATTCTCAGAGCTAGCCTTAGCTGGCCTCTCTTCCTCTCAATACTTTCACCCATTCCCCACTCCTATTACCCCACTAGCGCCCAATCACACCCTTCATCTCTCTTTCTCCCCCTCATCCAGTAAACCCCTCCCTGAAGGATAATTCAGCTAAGCTAAACAAATTATATTAAGCTGCTCAAAGAGATACCTGGACCTAATCCTTAGGAATTTTTATCGAGTCTCCTGGGGTTGGTCCAGGCTTCTCCGGGGAGCAACGGTGTTAAGCTGATCATGGAGAACATCATACTATACCTGGTGTACCATAATGGCTCACCACAATAGAGGACCACCAGTGTCGAAGGACCTCACTCACTGTCACACACTGTAATGCCAATGGATTCACGAGGAAGAAGGCTGAACTTAAAAGTTTCCTGGCTAAGCATCGCATCAATGTAATTCTGTTGAGAGAAACCCTATTGCACCTCACATTGAGGTTCTAACTAGCAGAGTTCATCTGCCATCGGAGTGACAAAGCGAGGGATGTGGCAAGGTGTGGAATGGCCCTTATAGTCCAAAGGGCCCTCGACCATCACGCTACATTGCTTCCTCCCCTCCAACACATGGAAACATTGGCCATCCAACTGTATCATCTCTATATAATTCCGTCAACAGTGTCATTTTGACCAGGTGGGCTGATGGACAGACATGGAGTTTTTACATCAAGGTATGACGCCTATTTTGATCAATTTTGACTTTAACTCAAAGCAACTTTCATAGGATTATAGATGCGCACAACGGATTGTCCCACTACACTATAGATCAAAGGGGCCTGGCGACCTCCAACCCCTCACTCCCACTCATTTCTCTTATAAACCCGGGACATCCTCAACTTCGTTGTCACCAGAGAGATCAAATTTAATTGGTTCTGAAGTCTCTAGCAGAGCTGGACATGATCCCAATCCCGTTCTTGTGAACCAGGGATGCGCAGTGTCCTTCATTGACCCTCACAAAAAACCCAACCAAAGGCGCACTGAATGGGACAGGTTCACGATTGTGTTGAGAGAGAGAGAGTTTTGAACCCACACCTACCTTCAGAACAGCATTATAAAACAATCACATTTTGTAGTTAATAACTTTCACCACCAAGAGAGCACTCAAAGATTAGACACCAAGGCACCGTCATATAAGGGCGCAATATCCTTACCTACCTGATTATATCCTTAGGCACGTCCTAAAGAAAATTGGCTAAGGAAGGCTTGCTAAACTTCAAGGAACCCAGTAGACGAAGTCAGTTTCAACCGCAAAGTCCATGCGGTTTGCGAGATAGTCCAAGAATATCGGAACAGTGTCTGGGAGGACAATATTGTGAGCTTGTGGGTGCAGGACAGGTCCATGTGGTGGATCATAAGGAACTTGATGTTGATTCCCGTATCAAGGCCACCGATCGTTAGGCAGAACGGTATGGCCAATTTTGACCAGGGGAAGGCTGATGCTCTCACTGAGAACTTAGAGATGCAATTTGTATCAACTTATGACCCGTCAGACTCATTGCATATAGCACACGTGGAGGTGATTGGTGCGGTTTTTTTTACAGATTCTAAGATGAACCTAAATCCACAGAAATGTCGCTGGCACTAGCTGCTCTAATACTAAACAAAGCACCGGAATTGACGGAATCAGAAACCTGCATCTGGAGGCGATAAACATTCTAGGGGAGTTATTCAACACCGCCCTGCTCCTGAATCATTTAGTGCTCTGGAAGAACGTCGACTTCCTCTCTTTCCTCAAACCGGGTAAAGATCCAGCCTTAGATTCATCGGCAAGGTTTTTGAAAGACTGCTATTGACAAGACTCACAAGGCATGTTCGGGAGGGGTGCATGATGGTGAAAGATCAGTTTGGTTTCCAGGCCGGACACACGACGTTACACCAGTTTGTCTGCCTGGTTAAGAAGGTCACGAGGAACTTCAATATCAACATGCTGGATGGTCCTGTTTTCCTTGACGTGGCAAAAGCCTTAAACGTGTTTGGCACAAGGAACTCATTTTAAAATTCCTTTCCCTAAAAATTCCCCTATACATAGTTAAGTTTGTGCCAGATAAAACTGCTTCTACCCAAACACAAAAACTAATCTGTACTACATCTCATAGTTAGTACACTACGTCTGGTTTTGTTAATACATCTACAAAAATATATGTACTCACCAAGTTCTACCCTCTGTTAAAGCAGTGCTGTGCTAGCGTGTCCCACTAGACTGACCCGTGCCTACTTCGAACCAAGAACTGTTACGTCAAGAAATCCAAAATTCACACTGGAGGCCTGAAACTAACTTAAAGCGTCTGACATGATGGGCTTAGCTACGCATTCACCAATCCTACAGTTGCTTCACTTTCTGAAAGTGGAAGAGGGCATAGCATCACGTGTTTTACACCCTCTCAACGAATATGGTTATAGCATATTACAAAGAGTTCTCCTTCCTACCCCTTCTCTGCCTGCCATTCTGCACTATGTATACAAGGAAAAAAGAAGAGGAGGACGTTGATTTTACTCCATTTTGATCTACAAATTAGGATCATTATAATTAAAAAATGCTGGACGAAGCTCTCTAGCTGGTGTGACCAAGTTGACCTCAATAGGACAAGAGTTATTTATAAAGTTATAATGTTAATATTACCTAAGTGGGGAGAACTTCTTGCCCCTAATGTATAACAAGCTCAACTGTAGATAGCCATATATTTGGGTTGTGATGGTTAATTAATTTCATTATTTATTTTCAATCTTTAAGTCCTTCTACGATCAGGCATCATGGTGCCACTTGTATTATATATTCCAAGGGCTGAAGGACCACGTCGTTGACCCTTGTGGATGCCAACGATGTCCCAAGACCCTTGTCGGATAAGCAGCATGTGTAAAACAGTGGTCAACGGTATGATCTCACCTAGCCCTCTGTATAATAGTTTGACACTTTAATGTTCTCTCTCACTAATAATATTAATTACTTTTCTTGTTACAGAATATTCACGAAATGCAACCCGTGATTAAGTACAGTCAATGAGATGGTATGACCAATTGGTCAGTACAAGCTATAATTTTCTTGGTGCTCCCCTTCAGGGAGCAATAGAACATGACAATATGTGACTGCGATTGCGAGTGTGACTGAACTGGATAACTAATCCAAGTAAGGGATAGAATGTAATGAGGTGGACTGAATAGAAATAGCTCAAGATAGGGTGTTGACACTAAAATAATTTGTTATTTTACCATACAAGTATAGCCCGATGGCAAATTTTTAATCGCTCATGTGTAAGATCAAATAAATGGCTACCGGGTTATTTTAGAAGGGTTTTTGAGACCAAGCGGGATTTGGAACTGGAAATTGAAAAATGAAAAAAAAAATAAAAAAAAAAATAGAAGACTAATGAATCTCTAGAACCAATTATAATTCAAATTATGCCTATAAATATTTAATAATATAAACAATAATTATATATATATATAATACATACTCGCAAGCAGCATATGAGTATCTTTTTGGGAAATATATATCGTTAGGTGAAATGGGATACAGAATGTAGCTTCAAAGAAGCGATTGAAATCCTATATTCCCATTTTCTGTACCTGTGTACACCTAATATTACTTAATGTCCGTAATTTCCAAGTAACACACTAACAACATTGACAAAATTAATTGGGACTACCCCACAATAGCATACCTACCTATCTGATAGTGGTTAAAACTGACATCATCTGATTAAAGTGTTCTCTTGAGAACACGATAATTGATACCTGAACACATTAATTAATACGTAACGTTTGTAACAGTTACAAACGTGTCAATAATTCTTGGTCCGGCAATAGACTTTCATAGATCTATTTAACAGCTCTGTCTCCTTGGTTTATGTAACACGGGCTTGCTGTTAAGTCTGCCCATCCTCTCATAACACGATTAAACATGTCCTTTATAAACATTGTTAATTTACATCTTCATTTAGTTGTAATTGCGTAATAATATAATACACGGCCATGTAGCATGCTGCAAGCAACCTTACCCTACCATTAATGTTTTCGCTCCCGTGGAGTAATAACGGTCTATCTCACGTTGTATCTCTATTCCACAATGAGAGAGAGAATATATTCATGTATAGTATGTATCGCCCTATTTTATTACGAATGGATATCCTCTGTCAGCCAAACTAAAGAAGTGCATCTTTTTATTGTATTCGTAAGTCAGGGGTCATGTGATCTGAAACTATTTTTTTTATAGATACAGTAGGATCTGGGTTGTTCGACATTGATTAATTTTGAAAATGGGATAATCCTAACCTACCATAATTCCTCATGAATTTACTATTTAAATCAGTGGTTAACACTAACATTTGATTTGAATTTTAGAAGGAAATATTTGGATAATTCGAAGCCAATTTGTTTTTCATCGAGTTTGTACTAATTTCAAACATGACTTAACGCTCTTTATCAAACCACCCCATACGCCAATAATTTCAATTAACGCTTTGAGTTATTGATGCATAGTAGCAGAGAAAATTAACTGAATCCAAACCAAACCAGACGTAAAATACAACATATTTAATGTAATATGTGAACATTAAGAATTTATTTGTCTATTGCATCAAGATAAGCAAACTAAAACAAATTAATCTTTTTAAAACGCAATGCCATTTAATTGCAAAAAAAAACCTATTTAATCTCTAATTTTCAAATGTTAATTTTACCAAGGTTTTATATATTTTGTGTTTTAATTTTCCTTGATTTTCCATGTACGAGTGTGTATGTATTATGTATGTGTGCTTTATGTGTATGTATAAAGTGTTTTTGTTCGTAGCATATTTGAGTTTTTTGTTTTTTTGTTTATCAGCTGCTTCGATATTAATAAAAATAGTTATTTAGAATTTAGGATAGTTCGAATTATTTTAGATACCTCTTATACTATAAAACAATAATAATAATAATAACAATAATAATTATAACGAAATTATATTATCATCCTCTTAAATTCATACATAATAAAATCATCTAGTCAAAATGTAATAATATTAACATTATTTTAGCTCTAGATACACAAAATGTTGCAACGCTCTCCTCTCCGTGTCTTGACTAGACAGGCCAGCATCTTCCTCGGAAGAAAAGGTTTGGTAGACAAGGGGTGGACAATAGAATGTTACGATGCGTAGCTTATGGAACATTCGAGATGGTAGAATTATATTCAGTACTTTACGAATTGGGCGAACGGAAGCTCAACTCACATTCTAGTCTGATATCTCGTGAAGGTAACACGCCTAGTCCACGTAGGGCATATAATAATTATAAAAAAAATTAATCTAATTAACTATGTGGGATACCGGGACTTGTAATCTCTTTGTTTCAAGCACCCCTTTTTAATGAACATTAAAAAAAATGTGACATACAAACAAAAATAAAACACAAGGAATGATGACAATTGAACAAACGAGGGATGGGGGCTATTGGAATGGTAGATAGCTCCTAGTTATGGGGAGGGTTCCCCAAAGAATAGAGATAGCACCACAATTTGATCGTATAAATATCATTTATTTATTTAATAACACCACAAATCCATCAGTCAGCAAACTGAATACTAACCTACGTAACATAGATCCTTATAATATCTCCAAGATGAAATTCAGTTGGCCATGGACTTGCAAAATATAATAGGTCGAATAAGCGAATAATCGCTTGGTTAAAAATATTCACATATTCAATATTCCAAGGAAGTAAGACTAATTTATATGAAGACAAAGCTATCAAAAGGTGGTCGAGATTGGACATAAGATACGTGTGAGCAAGATATCTATCTATTCGGCAGATAATAGATAGTTTACATTTATTCTATACACGTTTTTGCTACATTCATCCTCAAAACAAGCTCCCATCAGACATGGGCTGTCGGGGAAAGACAGACAAACTTGTTAGGTGTATAAAAGATCCCCAAGTACATATTACTTATAGCAAAAAATAAAACTTCCAGAATACATATTAGAGTATGGCTTAAAAAAATATATCTTTAGGCCTACTGGGAAAACTCACTGAAAAATACATTTATACATCTCCAAAAATATCCGTTATTCATATTAATTCTTTTAAAATAAGTTGTCTGTTTATATTTAAAATTCACAGAACAAATTAAAGCTCATGACAGTCATGAAGTGAAAGTTTTCAAAGTTGAGCTTTCTTATCCTAAATATAAAGGTATTGTTTCCAAAAGGTCTACGATTGTTTCGATGAATGTCCGTCTCAAAAGATAAAGATTTGTTATTATTGAAATGATTATATAGGGCTAGGCATTTTCTAGCACCGTTTTAGAGTACACGCGTATGTAGCCTACTAATCACGCTAATCACGCTAATGAATTAGGAATGAGTAAGGTTGAATTTAGAGGATATGTAACAGAATTTTCTTGGAGGAAGATAATAAAACCATTTTGGAAAAAAAACACCCTCAGTACACCCAACCGAGATTCAAAATCCCATCCCCCTCTCATTGGCAGTTCACCATGCGAAGAAAATTATACTCTATGTTTGTAAAAAAAAAAAAGATTGCTTTAAAAACTACCCAAACGCCTCCTTTTCTCGTGTCTTCTACATTCCCACTTTAAATAATAGTTATTTATTTAACTAAAAATAAATTGGAGGCAAAAGAATCCAGTCAATAAAATTCACGATTCTAAACTACCGTTAATCAAATATTGGTATTACTCAAAATAACGAACGCTAGAGATCTGAAAAGCCAACAATTACTCAGGGAGTGGAAGTGGCTGTTGGGACGTTTTCACCCCGAGAGGGGGTTCTTCCTCCTTGGCAGAGATTTTCTTCTCTAAAATAACTCAATTATAGCGGGGTAGGGGCTGCATCCGGCGCTTGTAACTAAAATAAGGCATGCAATTATTGGAAATCATTTAGTGAGAGTCGATATCTTGTTATGAACTGGCAACCTACACGCGGTTGTGAGGGCAGACATCTGCCACCCACTCCAGGAATGTAGAGGAACCTATTAGTTCACATCATATCATAGGCATCTTACAATTTTACTTTTTTTATTAATAAGAAAGCAACATTTTAAAAGAACACGCCAATATACTGATTACTTAAAAACACAAGTCGGAAGAAAATTCACCCAGGGAGTAATATGATTTATATTAGTTTCCTCTCTCTTTTTACTCTACTAAAGTTTTCTGTTTTTCAATTAAATCGCCGTCTGCTCACATATTCAACAGATTGGGTATTGTATGTTTATACAAAGTTCAAACTTCTAGAATAAAGCGTTGTATGGAATCACTGACGTGTGCTTGAGTGTACTAGCCGTGTTTTTAAAATAAATTAAATAATAAGTTCACACTATCATATATTAAGGGCCGTCACATGCAATATATTTGGGGGGGTGGGTGGGGGGAGAAAGGGGGGAGACAACGAATTTTCCAACTTTAGGAATAGTAAAATTTCAAAAATTGCCAGGTGACTAGGTGCCAAGCGCAATGTCGAGAATACCTAAGGGTGATTAGGATTGGAGGGGGAGGTGGAGGGCGGGGGAAGGTCATTAAAATAATAAACTTTACATATGAAAAAACTGTATTAATATAATGTTGTTTTTATTTTGTAAATCCTTATCAAATCATTTTAGCTAGTTGAGCCTTAGTGTACTTACCTCATGAGCTTATTTAAAGTAACTAACACATTACATTAAAAGGTGTAAAGTGTGTAGGGGATTATTTAAACAAAATATTGATAAGTTTCAGAACATTCAAATTATGCTTATTTAAAACAAAATTAAGCATGTTAATTATTATATTAATACTTTTTCTTTACAGTTTAAAATAAATTGAGGAACAAAAAAATTTAGGGATACAATAATTATTAATGACAAGTATTTATCAGTTTTTTTTTTTACTTTCTCGCCATCTTACAGGGAGAGATAGAAATTGTGATCGTAAAAAAAATCAATCTCGAGATTTTGATGATTATCGACGTTTTATGACCCCCCGAACCATAAAAGGTGGTTTCTGCAACGCCGTCTGTCTAACCCCAAAAATGAATAGCTGTTTACTAAATAGTGAAAAGAGAAAAAATCCATTTTCGCAAAATCGGCTAGGAAGATTCTATCTCTCTCATTATAGACTCAATAATCAATAATTACCATTTTAATTGGTCAAAATTTATAAAATATAAATTTAATAGCAATATAATAACCATAAGATATCATCCCCTAGTAAAATAATGAAAATTTTAACCAGAAGTCAAAATTTTAATACGAAGTGTTGACCCTTGGGGACCCAATATAGATATTTTGTATTGATCCAAATATACAAATGAAGATGTTAATTCTCTAAAAATAAAATTATGAAATTTAAAACCATGAATTAAAAAAATGTTTTACGTATGTCTAGCGCAATTTGTTCTTAGGTTTGCTATAGTATATTATATTACTACTTTATAGTAAATATCTCCATTTCTAAAAATAGATCTAGAAAGTACTTGCGGAGCTCCGTACCATTTATTTATAAAAGTGTCGAATGGATTATTTTGTAATCTTAGGCTCTGAAAATAGACACGGTATCATATAAGCTACAGTAACTTGAATTTGAATAATAACGCTCAATAGATCTTGTATATAATTGTGTTAAGCTCTTTTCTGGTTATTAAATTACGAAAAACTGACAACAGATTTTGAAAAACGACCACAGGTTTTAAAGTTAGGGCCTCAAAATGTCTCCCAAAATAGTAGTTTCCAACAAAAACCTTATTTTCATACAGAATGTTCAGCTTTCCATTCTTTTATTAAACCGTCCTTAAAACCATGATTTCTGCATGATTTCATATCGATAGATAAAATATTTATATTGCTTTAGAAACTCGACCATTATTTAAGTTGTTTGGTGCAAAAAATATAAAAGTTATGGAAATTAATGTAAACAAATCAATTATAGTTGGTTAGAAATATATCATCTGTTTGCATTGATACTTTTAATCTTTTTTATTTTTTGCTTCCGATCATAAAATTGCCGCTATAAATAGCTGGTCTTTACCTAAATTCTTTGAATGAAAGAATTAAATTTCTAGACTGGGGAAATATTTTATTAATACTGAAATATTGTTACCGTTAGTTCAATATTTAAATCAACAAGATTTACTATGATTCGCAAATGAAAAGTTTAAATAATCAATATCACCAAAATATTTGCACGTTTTATTTCACTCATGAATAATTAATTTAAAAACGATACAATTATGTTTAAAAATATTCTGGTATATATTTTATTTTAAAAATCGATAAAAGTATCTTAAATGTGTTTGTATAGCCATTTTAATTGTTTAAGAATGTATTCTAGTACTTATTTTTTACAAAAATATTATCACAATACTAATAAGTTAAGATATTTTTATTAGGTTACACTTTGTTTTAAGTGAATGTTGATAATATTTCAAAGTAATATTTTAAATACCTCTTAGTAGCTAGGGGGGCTTGGTAGTACAGAGCTGCTAGTGGTTGGATATGGTCACGTGACCACTCCTCCTGCTCTCTGATTGGCTGTTGGTTTTCCCCCTCCTCCTAAGCCCCTCCCATCTGTCCCTCCT
>CABFOV010009874.1:7316-17922 GCA_902141375.1 Timema poppense
GTAATATAAGGATGTGACATACTTTTGAATTGGGAATTTTAGGAAATGATGAGGGGAATTCAGGGAAAAAGTTGGGAATTTCATTGGTAAAGTTGAGTAGACACCATGAATATCCACGCTAAACTTGTGAAGTTGTTTTTAAACACTACTAAACTACACTTTGTTGTTAATGGTGTGTTCTTTTATGGATTACCTTGGGATATGATGTGATCTTTGGCCTTAATAAAAGTTAAGTTGACTTATAAATCATCATATAACAACTATAGGCTACATGCAGTCTATTGTGTTGTTAAGTGATTAGTTTGGTAGCTTGTTGGACGATAAACATAACTGATACAAAATATTTGACTTTTCTTAAGTCAGTTTTTCATAGAAAATTACTAGGTTACTTTAATTTTCTTAAAGTTTATTTCTATCGAAATCTTGCTACATTTTTATTCGCATCTATGTTTAATGTTCTAATTTGTTAAATTATTATTTATATTCAGTTTTATTTTTTAGTAGAAAAATGACTAGTAGTTTCCAAACTTTGGGCCATGAAGCAATTTTTGGAGAGTTACGAAAAGTTTTTGGGATGTGAAAATTTTGTAATCTTAAGAAAGTAAAAAAAACCTGAAAATGTATGAAAAAATAAAAAAAATAAGGTGCACATTATATGGTTTAATTTTTTTAAAGAGGGAAAAAATGTTAATTAAAGTTGGTTGGGTCAAGGAAGTTTTTCGTTCTAAAATTGGGTAGTGGTTCTAAAAAAGGTTTGGGAAGCACACTTCTAGTCTTAGGCGCTACTCTTGTAGACTAGACTGCCGATGACGGGGAGATCGGGGTTCGAACTTTGATCGGGTGTCTTGAGCTGTTTTTTTACAAAATCGTATTCCACTCGACTTGCGCACAAATGCGGGTACACTTCTTCTAAATATAACTTTCATAATCCCTTAAACCATTAGCTTAATTAGTATATAAGAGTATAAGCTGAACGGGTAGTAAGACGTGGTGCTAAAAGCCATCTAAGCTACTCCTAATACTGTACATTCAGCCTAGAGTCCTTGTTTCCTGTTATAAATTTCTTCAACACCACACAAAATCGAACCAAGGCCCTTTAGACTTAGGGTCAACCACAAAAATCACTTAGCCCTTAGAATGGAATAACAAAGCAGGGATACCCCCCCCCCACTCCACCCCGTTCGGGTCAAAGTCGTGCAAGCTATCGATTAATTTGTGAACTTGGAACGGGGAGAGTAATTTTGTTTTCTACCTGTACTTGAGGAATCTGCTGTCAGTGGTAGTTGAAGCGCTAGAATAGTCGAGCAGAAACTCCTGAACGCCACAAACAGTGATTTGGAGCTGTCTGGCAGTATAACAAACAGGGGAGGAGGAAAATACTAATGGCAACACAATTGGCGTTGTGACCACCCTATTAAGTATCACATAAGCTATGTTCCAATAGCAATTAGCTAACTTTAGTTCTTCAGGCATTTAGGTGTCGTTACAATAGCAATTAGCTAACTTTAATTATTCAGGCATTTAGGTATCGTTCCAATAGCAATTAGTTAACTTTAGTTTTTCAGGCATTTAGGTATCGTTTCAATAGCAATTAGCTAACTTTAGTTTTTCGGGCATTTAGGTATCGTTCCAATAGCAATTAGCTAACTTTAGTTCTTCAAGCATTTATGTGTCGTTCCAATAGCAATTAGCTAACTTTAGTTCTTCAAGCATTTAGGTATCGTTCCAATAGCAATTAGCTAACTTTAGTTCTTCAAGCATTTAGGTATCGTTCCAATAGTAATTAATTAACTTTAGTTCTTCAGGCATTTAGGTATCGTTCCAATAGCAATTAGTTAACTTTAGTTCTTCAGGCATTTAGGTATCGTTCCAATAGCAATTAGTTAACTTTATAATCAACAAAATATGTTAAATTTAGAACTTTTCAAGCGTTTAAAATTCCTTCTTCTAAACTCTATTTACATATCTATATTTGTATAGAGTCAAAGAAAATAGTTTTACGTTTATTACAGTGACCACCAAACTCATTTTTGAATGATGTCTGGGGGAAATCAAGAAAAGTTAATTTTTGGGCAAAATTGAACTGCTTATGCCACGTCGCCAACCTGTGACGTCATGACAAATTAAGATAGGATTCCCCATGTTAATGAATCTACATTTTATTCAACGATTTTTTAAACCATGGCTATAACGTTGAAACAAAAACCACACATTCTTGGATAGTTTTAAATATAGTCCTACAGCGTTACAACAATTATTATTTTTCATCTTGGAGCAAGTTTTTTAGACAGATTTTTTATAAATAATCTACCAGCTAGGCTATCACGAAAATGTCCTTTAGGAATATTCATGCCAGGATGTGGATTAAAAAAGTCCGTTTAAGCAAATGGATATCTAGGATGGGAAACAAGAAAACTGTAAAGTTAAAAGCAAGCCAATGTTTTTAAGGCGCAAATAATAAAGTGACTGTAAACTTGTCAGCGGAAGAGGGGGCGTGTTAAACAGCAGGTAAAACGAGGCCTCACAGGGTGGAATTACTCATTTTTATTCCCTCTCTTTTTATTTAGAGCATTGGCGTCTTAAGTGTGATAGTGCTTAGGTTCATCAAGTTAAGATGCAACCCGCTTTGAAAAATAGCTTCAAAATCTCAATTTAAGTTAGAAAGAAAATACACCGTGTTGAATAATAGAGATATTAAAATAAGACATGTTGGTAGAAAACATGGCATGACCAAACTTTAAATTCATTTATCTCGACTCGGCTACCTATGTATCCCCTTTTAAGTTTTGTTTTTTTCCAGAAGCATGCTAAATATTCCAAACAACTGTTTTTGTTGACCCACTTCAGGGGTCGAATGGTCTAAAAAGTTCCCCTCTCGTGTTAGACTGGCCTGCTGATGTCTGGGAGATCGGGGTTTTAAATCCCAGTCTGGTCAACTGAGGGTGGTTTTTCCAGTATTGTTTTCCAATCTCCTTCCTCGCAAATACGGGTAGATTACCGCTAAAATGCTTCCTTACTCGCCGCTACCTCATTAGAGTAATTATATGTGTGTATAACCTGAACAAGTAGTAAGACGCGGTGATTAAAAAACAACCAAACAATTGTTCTGGTCTCTAGGAAATATTGCAATATTGTCGTGGCTGTATGGTTAGTTGCATCCACGCAGCCTTGGGCTAGTTTTGTGTCCTATTTCGGCGATGTTTGGATTGGCCCTGTCGACCTTGCTTTGCACTGACGGCTGCAGACGACGTAAACACCTTTGGCCCCTTCAATTCCATCTGTCGGGAGAGCCACACAATGTCAACATGGGGGGAGGGGTAAGGGGATTCCCGAGTTGTTGTTTACCTGAAGTAACGAACCTTACGAATAAAAAATTTATCTTTACACACTACAGTAGCCCCGTGGCTTCTTTGGTGCTGACTGACAGCTCACAGCTGACTGACAGCTCACAGCTGACTGACAGCTCCCAGCTGACTTCTGACAGTCAACATTTAGGTATGTACCTAAATTTTGACCGTCAAAAGTGACAGCTGCTAAATACATGTTTTTGCGGATCATATGGTTCGGCGTAGGGATACATAATTTGGTCTGGTAGCTTTTAAAAGCTATTATCTGTCAGCTGTGAGCTGTCAGTCAGCACCAAAGAAGTCATGGGGCTACTGTAGCTGTGTTTCACCCTCATTCCGGTCAGATGCTGACTTATTAAATAAAATATATAATTATTTAAAAGCACTGGAAAGTGTATGCGAAGCTTAGAAGCACTGGATAGCGTCTGTAATAGTATAAAAACCCTGGAAATGTTAATATATTCTTATTCGTCGTCCTTAAATTAGTTAGTATAAGTTGCGGGCAGTCCAAAGAACGTGCTTCACACATTATCACCCGTCTGGGCTGTGCGCGTATTTACACTGATGGGGTAGGGGGGGGCGAGGAAATAATTAATACATGTAAGTGCATTTTGCGTGGAAGGAGAGTGGGAAATCAATTAGGAACAAAAACCCTCATTACGTCCGACTGGTATTCTAACTCTTGACGACTGATATCTCCGTCACCTGTAAACCAGACCAGAAGAGACTGACGTCTTAGCCCGTGTGTCCACTGACGTTGTTAGTATTAGTTGAATGGCTGTGCACATTTTCGGGTACTAGTAAATGTAAAAGGGAGACGGTGACAAGTGGGGGGGTTTTTATTTCCGAAATGACTCCAAGTCCAATGAGAACAATAAACACCAGCTGACAAAATGTCGGCACAAACATCCTGAAGCAGGAAAACCAAACAAAACATTCATTTGGTGCCTTAAATTACCCTTTTCGGAGGGGAGGAGGATGTAGGAAAACTAACCAGGAATGTAACAATGGTCCTCCTTTGATCTTTCTGGTCACCTATAACAACTTAGCGACGAAGACGCTCATGGCTAGGCCTATATGAGAAAATAAGAATGCATTTAGTATTATGAAAAATTTATTTACAATATATTTAATTCATATTTTATGTAAAAAATCTATATAACCCTTATTTTATGAATTTAAACATTAAAATGTCTTGAAATTCATTACAAAGATCTCGGTAAGCCGTGTGTTTAGAAAGTTAACGGTAGATACTTAACTTTAAAAAAAAACCAGTATATTATGATTTATAATTAAAGCAGACATTACCGCTTAGTTTTCAAGTACTCATCTTACGTCAGTTGTAATAATTGCATCTTCTTGGAATGTAGGTCAAGTCTTGCATTTCTTGCGTGGCGGCTTCCTCCCTCCCTCCCACACCCCTCCTTCAATTTGTGACGTCAATCATTTTCATAGCACATGCATATATTTAAAATCGTTTATCGTCGTTAATTAAAGTCTCTACTTTATTATAATAGTTTACCGGGTGATATTGCTGTATTGCAATGGCTTGTTCCACGTCCCAAATATTTTTCCGCGAGGCAAGCGGTTGTGCAAGTGGGTCAGTGTTAGAGCCGTGGTAAAGAACGAATCTCTTCTTTTTTTTCTCTCTCTTGCTCTCTCTCCTTTCTTTCGCTGTTTCGCTGATTTGCGCATGCGCAAGCAGGCCGGTCCATTGCAACCGAGCGAAGGGAAGTAGGCCAACACTAGCGCTGTCAACCGGCTATAAACTAGCTCTGATATTCATGATTACCTCCTCACAACGTGCTCGCGGATCAATGTTTAGAGAGCAACTTCTCAAGGACAAAGTGTTTAGGAAAAATGCCTTCTCATTTTCCTTGTTCGTGGAGGCGGGGCGAACTGTAAAATAGTTTGTCAGTTCCCGCAAGATGGTTATAGAAGTCGACTGAATTATGTGATAAGACTAGATATGTGAAATTAAGCGTAACTTTCTGGTTTTAAGTTAAGGCCCCTTGGCCCTGTCGAGTGCGAGTCTAAAACCTATTTTGTGGTACGGTGGGCAGAAGGTTGAAAGGCGTGGCGTGGCTTCACAACCTACCAAAGTATCCTTCCGCGCCAACAAGAACAGAGAATCACGGAAAACGTAGATGGCCTTAACTACAGGACAGGTCTTGCGGAAAAATCATACGTTTGAAATATCAGTTTTCTCGAAAAAAAAGTGAAATTTTTATGTTAATATTTTCAACACCCCTTCTATGCTAATTTATCGATGTTTATGAATTGTTAAATTTTCTTAATTTTTTGTTATGAAGCCCTCGGTTTTACATTGAAAAATGTCATTGTTATCACTGTTAAAATTATAGAGGATGTGTGTGAATAAAAAGTATAACTTAATCGGCATACTTATATTCTTGAACAAACCGTTTCCGAAAAGAAAATTACAAAACATTAAAACATTCTTGGAGATAACCGTTTGTGCTTATGGCTCTGTGTTTCAACGCCAAATGAAAGGGGCCAATCGCCTTAATTTAGTTTGTAAAGCCATGTCTTGTGCGATTATAAAGTGCAAGTTAAATATTACAGTAATAAGACTATCAGCATCGTTGGCTATTTGAGCGTTTGGTTACTCTGAAAGACCCGCCTCGGTGGTGTAATTGGCAAACGCGTCAGTTTCGTGTTGAGCTAGACTGCCGAGGACGGGGAGATCGAGGTTTGAATCTCGGTCGGGTGAACTGAGGTTGGTTTTCAAAAATGATTTTCCACCCTCCCTCCACGCAAATGTGTGCTTACTCCCTCTAAATTCAACCTTCTTAATTCATAATCCATTTGTGTAATTAGCATTTAAGCATATAACCCAACCGGGTAGTAAGACGCGGTGCTGAATAAAAATAATATATACATAGATACTCTGAAAGGATACTTATATCGGGTGGGAGAAAGGGGCTACTCATTTTTTCACGCGCTTGCACAAGGGTTATCGTAGCTGAGGCGGGCCCCACTTCCAGTGAGCTACCTTCTTTCACTCCGGACCGGCAGCTCTTGACTCTACCAGGATTCGATGTCAAGTCTCAGGAGTTCTCTAACATCCTGTTATGAGCAGCGTTTCATGGGTCCTATCCAAGGATGAGACCTGGAGGGTTGTTTTTATAGGCACATAATTAAGAAGAGAACCATTTTGGATGTAATTATTCGGTGCAAAGCAAACTGGATCGGACATATCCTTAGGATGAACTGTGCATGACATCATAGAAGGAAGAGGAGGTTTGGTGCATTGGCGGTCTAAGTGCCCTGTCAAAAGGAATGGGCCTATTGCTATTTGAAATTTATCTCAATTTCGGATACATCAGCATTGTTGGTCACGTAGTCCAGGCCGTCACATTCACAATATATGGTGATGGGAGGTGGGGGGATGAGCTTCGAATCTTGACCGTGTTTACTAAGGACTGTTTCCCACATGCGATGTATCATTATAATTTGTCCATGAAAGTGTTGCGAATGCCACTTCATGTATGTTCGTGTGTGTATTGCGCATTGTTACTGTTTGGGACCGTCTGTCTCGGGCCGACTTGGCCTAACGGGCCGGCCCTTCTCCACAGTCCCGACACGTGCACACGTCCAACAGCTTTCCTATCACGCGCGCGTCTCTTCCTCTACAGAACGAGGAGTAGCTGTCAGTCTTGCGGCCCCGTGCTCCGGGTCTTACTACCCATCACATAATGGGACAGGAGTTAGGACGTGTACCCGTATTTGCGGGGAGGGAGGAAAGCAGTTGGAGGAGCAACCTCTTTAGTTCACCCGGCCTGGATTCGAACTCTTTTGACTTCCTCGTCACCCTCAAACTGGACCATACTGAGGGATGTGTCCCAGCCTGGGTTCAAATCCTGCCCCCGTCACCCTCAAACTGGACCAGACTGAGGACTTTATTCGCGTGCCCATCGGTGTGGACTCAGCTTATTCTATAACAGGCAGAGGTGGGGTAATTTAAATAAAAGGAGGAACGCAAAATCAAAGTGTAAAAACCGGCTGAGCTAACTCATCACCAACATGCCTGTATCTGCCGCTAATGGTTGGGATTAAATTGCCACGTCTTGTTGAAACCTTGGGTACTTGACATGTCCTTGTTGTTACCTAAATCAAACCTCATTTTTCTCTGCTCGATAAAGCTGTAAATCATACCACCATAGGATGACATTAATTCTAATTTAACAGTGTAAAATGTATGTGGTTAGTCACGTGTGACGTTATCTTGGAGAGAAATGGAATCTGTCTTGGGAGGTTAAAGTGTCGTTTGGCACCATGCCAGAGATAATGCTGCACGTCATTGATCAATTTGAAATAATTATCGTCAAATATCTTTGTTAAAGAAACTTAAGACAGATCTACATATACAGGACTGTGTCGTATTGCGAACAAATATCAAACAGGTACCTTTCGTTTACTTTGAAAAGTAACAAACATGGTTCTACCATGGCTCAGCTTATAAGATAGGGCCATTGTGCATTACGTCAAGGTAAGACTGATTGCCTTCAGGATAAACTAAATGGACATTCACACATGTAGAGCTGTGCTGGGACTGTCGTTTTAAATAGTTTAACAGGTGGTCCGACCCCTTAGCTCAATCATTAGCATATCTCTACATAGCCAAGAGTTCCGGATTCGATTCCCGAAAAGGTAATCATTGGTGAAATGTAGATTCCCCCTTTACCAGTTGACGGCTTTGTGTTTTGTTTGTTCTAAAAAAATTGTTTAGGTACCACGCCTATTAACCCATCCAGGTTATACGCTTGTTCTACGCTTAAATTAGTTCTAAAGTCGTGTGCTGATATAATAATTTTGTTCAGGAAATGCGCGTTAAATACTTTAAATAAAAAGTAATTACCAAGGTCACGGTCGGTACCAGCATGACCCTGTTTGTCTGGTCTCCCTGTGGTTGACTTAGTATGGTTCGTTCCAGTTTGACTTCATCCTGCAAGAACAAACCTTCAAGATTTATATAAATGGCTCGGAAATTGATGCAGCACGATCCAACACGATGATTCGTGTGCAATTATGGTTGAAGAAAACTTAATCAATTTGGTTTCAAAAGTATAGTTCATAGTTCACAACACCGAAATAATGGCTCTGGAACATCAATCCTGATGTACTTATTAGACAAAACTCTAGTCGCCCAAAATATAGTGTGGAACTCTCCCTTGCCATTTATTGACACCGTAATAGTCCAGTATATTTTAAAAAAATCCTCTGTTTTCATGTCAGGAAAGCATGAAATAGAATCATATTCCTCTGACCCTTGTTAACAACAATCTATGACTCGCTGCAGTGGTCGAACGCTCTAACTAAGGCGTGACTGTGGATTCACACGTTCGACGAAAAACAAGCACGGGACAGAAACGGGGTCACGTGACGAGCTCTAAGCCAATCACAAGATATCCTCATCGGCGCGAGCTATTCTGCTAAAGTTTAACTCCTCTCTACTTCGTCAGCTTTGTCTGAGTTGTTCGACACGAGAGAACCAATCAAATCTGAAACCAACCATCTTAAATCAAGTGTATGCACTTTTGAAAGAGCATGCGCTGTAGATCCAGAAGCAAGCAGACAGCTTAGTTGGTTGCATTATAATTTGAAAACATCAATCAGTAGAAGGATCTAAAATGTCTGTATATCTACTAAAAACTAAGATATGTTGATAGTAAGCTGTTTAAAGTTTGCGTTGCAATGCATCATGTATCAACATACAGCGTCTGAGCTGCTGATTCTACTTTGTATTTTCGGCGAACTTTGGAACCAAGATTGACTCCCACAATGGACTGGACTATCCATGGCGAGGATATCACGGTTGGGTGTTTAAAAAAAATGGCTTTCCACTTTTCCTCAGGCTTAGTGCGTCTCAAGTACGGCTCTATACCAGACACAAGAGGATACCTACCTAAACCAGAATGGAATGGGCCATTTTAATATGCGAAACCGGCCTATTCGATTAGAGGCTAGACAGCCAATCATAGATGGCGCTGCGTTAAAATAATGTTCCCCAATAACAAACTAACCATAGATAGTCCTCATACAATGGCTGTGGAGGCAGTAAAAAATAGATTTGGTAATAAACTGAATCTTGACCCAAATTTGAGCTTAAAATTAAGTAGGCCCTACAACTGAACCCAAAATCACTTCGCTTGTTTCAAGCATGCAGCCACCATCCTTCTAACTTAATTTTTAGGCTTTAAGAATATTGTAACTTTTTTATGAATAAATAAGATACCTTTAAAAACAGCTGTAATTTTATACTGCTTTATCATTCCGAAATATAGTTCTGTCCTAATCAAATTTTTAATAGTTCAGTGGTACGTGACAGATCCGTAATACACATGAGTGGTACGCGAAAAAAAGTTTGAGAACCACTGGTTTGAAGGAAAAGTTATTTGATAACCAGCACACTTCTACTTTTAATATTACTCTGGGCTATTAAACGTCTACTTTCCAAACCAACTGATTATACCAGTAAGCGACTTATCAACTAGCTCAATTCTAGGATAGACAGGACACGCAGGCCGTTAATTAATCATTTTCAAAGGATAATTCCGAATTCCATGAATACTAATTTTTTTCTGCAGTGCCTGGAACCGAACCATGGATAGACAATTGAGCTTAGGTGTCAGACCACTGCTATTTAAACGGTTCTAGTGGTCTGCACGAGCTCTTGAGTGCAGTCAGAACGAGACTCCCTGCTCTTGGTGTCTTGTATCATCGCTGCACACGGCATCTCAACCGAGATTGTCCGTGATTAACGTCGCTGTGCATGGGTCAGAGGTCAACTTGCCGGATGCAGCGGCGGGAACGTCGCGCGTCAACAAGAATGTTTGGATCTTGTAGGGCTAGAAGGCTCTTAAATAATCTTGGGAGAGTCAAAGGTGCATTTAGACAAAGCTCCAAGGTTTGAATCCTTTTCCGGGATATATCATTGCAGAGTTTCAGAAGATATTAAAGTTCAAATTTTAAATGCGAAGCCGGAGTGTGATTGTGTTTGTCACGTAGCACTCACAACTCTTGATTTTTAAAATAGCCATCAAATTCAGCTGAATAAAGTGAAAAGTCTTGAAAAAACTAGCTACACTGTATTTTATGCCAACATATCTGAATGTATCCATACTTACGCTATAAATGCCATTTAACCATTGGCAGTTGTTGAAATACTGTCTAGTATTTATTCTATTATATTTTGAAATATGTCATATTGAGGAGTAAATAAGAGTGGGCTCGCCCCC
>CABFOV010009875.1:0-17919 GCA_902141375.1 Timema poppense
GACAGTGAGTATTAGGGTTATAGTGAGTATGAGGGTGATAGTGAGTATGAGGGTGATAGTGAGTATGGGGTGACAGTGAGTATGAGGGTGACAGTGGATATTAGGGTGTGGAACCAAAGGAAACTGTTTAACTTATCTTAAGAGTAACACTTACAAACTAACTTAAGCCTAACTAACCAAACCCTGGTGTCCTATAGGAAAAAATATCCAAGGTAACAATCGAGAATCGAACCCAGGACTCCTAGGCTCATAGCCAGGTGCACTGACCACTACACCACAGGGCCGGCTATAAGTATGTTTCAGTGTAAACTGAAGTGGGGAGGTGAAATGTTTATATGTTTATTAGTAGCAAATAAGCTATTTCAGTTACATTATCTATGATGTTGTCTCTATTCAGCCCAGTTAATCCTATATTTTATACTGACGTGAGTATAAATGCTCTTACTTGCTTGATTTTTAGACAATAACCGGGAGTCCAATTTTAAAACTGTGCAAGTTTGTGACATGATCCTCCATCTACTACTTGGGTGGATCACAAAAAAAAAGTAACAGTCATTATTAGACTTTTACGTTTGCCTTGAGAACTTGTTGGTTAACATCAAGGAACAAACAAATGTAACTGTTTCACATTTACTGTCATCGTATAACTTCCCAAATGATATATTTTGGGGCCACCTTCAGATTCATTCATTAGAACTTCTGACTGAAATTTCACAAAAACAAGGATCTATAATTGAATGGACACGTTTATTTAATTTTAAAGGCGCCACGACAGCCCACCGGGATAGTTCTCAGTCCACCACTGGCCTGGGGTCAAAGAGCAAGAGACCTACTACCGAGTTAACTTGAACTCATTCCATTCATTAGCAAGAAATATTCACCGTGGGGTTGAAACATAGGCCTATTTCATGGGTTCTAGCTGATGGTCGTGAACTGAAGTGCATAGATGGATAAACGGGGGAGGGGGGGTTGTAAGCCAGCACTAAGTGGTGGTACGTGGCATATTAATGAGGTATGGAGGGAGGGGGATGTTACGTCATTAGACTCGTTTCGAGGGAACTTTAATGAGCGGTAAGTATGGACACATAACTTTAGGAGGGGATTCGCGTTGAGTCGCAATTCCCTTCCCTAACTCCCAAAGAGAAATGGCTGACAGGTAGAACAGAAACATGCTCACACAAATCAACAACGATAATAAGATTAGAGTCTAAATAGCGTCATGTTAATTCTAGACTAGAGGTGGGTTCCCGTGGGTTCAATTATAAGGCTCAAGCCCGCATCGGTTATGTAATTACCTTGGGGGAACTTGTGGGTCAAGAAATCCTCGATCGTTCATGACTTCTACCGGCGGTGGTCCTATATTATCCACCCTGCCATTCCTTCAGTCATGGGCCAAGTCCAGGTGTGTTCCTTGTGACGAAATGAAACCACGGCTGAGAAAATGCACAGTGTGAACGTCCAGAGTCGTGGACTGGGTGGTAGATTCGGGAAAATACACGGTCGTTCAATTGACCACCTCTAGGATGCTTGAGACTTCACTTACATGTTTGGGAAACAATTAAAACCATGATTATATGGGGGGAGGAAGGAAGAGGAAGAACAGAAACAACTACAAGAATGGAATGAAGAAGTGAAAGAGTGTGGAATGGAATTTAGCAAGGCAAAGTGTGAAGTGATGGTAATGTCAAGGAAGAGGGTAAGGTCTAATAAAGCTATAAGGTTGGATGGAGCAGAGCTGAGAAAAGTACAGAGTTATTGAGGAGAAAGGTGGAAATAGAGAGGATCTAATGAGAAGAGGAAAGCAGGGAGAGTTGTCCTATAGGTGTGTAAGAGACTCGCTATGGAGAAGAGAAGTCCCCTTGAAGTGTAAGGAAGTGTTGTACAGGGCGTATGTTGTACCTATTGTCACATATGCAGCAGAAACATAGACATTGAATGTAAGAGAGACCAGGAAAGTGGAGGCCATGGGAATAGAGTTTGTGAGCAGTCACTGGGAGAAATAGGTTTAGGAATGAAGTTATTCGTGAAATACTGGAGTTAAAAGGAGTAGGTGAGATAGAGAAAGAAAAAAAATGAGGTTGTACGTTCATTTAATGGGGATGTTGGGGTAAATGAGATAGTAGAGGAAGCACGACTGATATGGTAGAGGCGTGTAATGAGGGTGTTGGAGTACATGAGATAGTAGAGGAAATTAGGATGAGGAGTTGTAGGCATTTGATGAGGATGTCAAAGAGAATGATGGCTATGAAGTAAGTAGGGTAAATACCGCAAGGGATGCTAAGAAGGAGATGGGAGTAGCTAACAGAAATTGTGCAAGTGAGAGGAGAAGTATAGAAGCAATTAAAGGATGAAGAATGGTGATAGGACAGAGGAAGATGGAGGCATTTTACTAAACTGGCCCGACCACAGTTTGTAAATTGTTGATAATGATTTAGGGGCTCCTTTATTTTATTGGCGAGTCATCTATATTGATATTAATTTGAAATCTACAATCTGGTTAAAGCTGTTGATCCACTAGAACCCGACAGGAGTGTAAGATACTGTGTGAGCTACTATCCTGGTTCAATAGCAGCAGAAACTTTCCTCTCTGGCTTGGTTTTCAAACATGTTTACCAGGTGTACTGTTCTAGAGGGTGTAGTTACAGCCATGTTTGTTCCAGGTATTCATCACCTGCACCATGATAGCAGTGGAGGTGGGTGTGTCGGCCGCCATGTTGGTTCTCGAACCCCCGGCCCCTGGCTACGTGTTCCCGGCGCAGGACCGGGTGGCCCTGGCGTGCAACACGTCCCCTCTGGGCGTCATGGCGCCCCTTGCGTTCGACTTCTTCCTGATCACGCTGTGCACGCTGTACGCCCTCAAGACTAGGAACGTACCAGAGAACTTCAACGAGGCCAAGTTCATCGGGTTTGCCATGTACACGACGTGTGTCATCTGGGTCGCCTTCGTGCCCATATACTTCGGCAGTGACTCCAAGGTACATCACTGGCTTGTGATAAGTGTCAGAAGTAAAGTGAGACACTGGGGATTCTGACTCTAAGTGCATCCCAGACTCTTAGCCCTAAGAACCTGGGTTTGCTCACTTTCATCTTCTGCTAAACGAGTGTCTTGTGTGGTGACAGGTGATCACGATGTGCATGTGTGTGACCTTGAGCGCGATGGTGACTTTGGTATTCCTGTTCCTGCCCAAAATGTACATCATCTTGCTGCGGCCGGAGAGGAACAACCGCTCCTTCTTCACCACCGCCAAGAGCATCCGCTGCCACATCGGCTCCCGGGTCGCTTCGGCTATCTCCGACAAGAGCTCCAACAGTTACTCGGGAGGGGAGTCCCCCAGGTATAGTATGGTAGTCCCCGCCCTTTGTTAACAACGGCAAATCTCGGGTATCCTCGGCTATCTCCGACAAGAGTTCCAACAGTTACTCGGGAGGGGAGTCTCCCAGGTATAGTATGAGTAGTCCCCGCCCTTTGTGAACATCGGTAAATCTCGGGTATCCTCGGAACTCTCCGGCAGTTATTTGAGAGCGTGCGTGGTGTTTATTACCGAGTTAGGGCCATATTAAGTGCTAGTTTTCAAATTGTCAACATTTGAATTCAAGTTTAGAGTTATTCCAAAACCTGACACCTACAGTCCGATTTTAATAGGAAGAGTTTTTTTGACAGCCAGAAATGTTATTAAATATACTTTCATGTATTCATACGTCTAGGTCATGTGATCTCCAGCCAGGGCTGCGGATGTGAGGTCCTGGCCAAACTGCATTTGCTGTTCCCAAAGCTATCTGCCTCCCCCTCTCTCAATCTAGCAAAAAAAAAAAGTTTGTAATAGTTCCCAAAGCTATCTGCCTCCCCCTCTCTCAATCTAGCAAAAAAAAAAAAGTTTGTAATCTCATTACAGTACTTTTCACCTATATTCCAGTTTTCAGCCCCATAATGTATCAGGAAATACTCTAAAATGTAGGTACATTTGATAATCAATGTCAGAATCAATGTTTTTATACATATAAGGGTTGATTTCATCAACCCTTTATTCTATTTTTTCCAACAAACTTCTGTGTAAAGGTACAATTACTCTCTGACCATATTTGATAGAACGCCTTTACACGAAAAATTACTATACGAGCGTGAAAGGAAAAATTTCCCACCTAATCTTGTTTCCCCCTTCTGTCATCTAAGCATCCGCGGGGCACTGTGCGGTCGCACCCTTCGCACACCCTCATGGGTGGCCCTGTCCGCAACTGTCACTTTCGATTGATATTATCAATATTAATGTAGCGAAATGTTGTCAAGGTTCACCGTAAAGAAAAGTAATGTCTATATTTTCTAAAAGGCTCTTCCAATGAGAACTGTACCGTACAAATAGTCCCAGTATATAACTACTGCGGGGCCTTATTTCGGCCCCGTGGGCTGAGCACTAATTTTAGCATTACCTTCTGATCCGCACGTATTATAGAGACAATATTGTGACCGAGATGATAATGTATTTATAATCCGATAGAAAGACCCTCAGAATTACTGCTCATCCAGGTGTATTCAACTATATTAATTTATAAGGAATGAGTAAGGTAGAATCGAGAGAAAATACACTCGAATTTGCGGGAAGGGAGGGTGGGGAACCATTTAGGTGAATCCATCCTGAACACACCATTTAACCAGCAAACCAGACTAGATGAGTTCGACACTTTGTCCTCGTGTCCACCGGTGTGAGTAGAACCTCTCTATAACAAGGATGCTCCAAGTTTTGGTGATGGAGGACCAACAAATGGAGGCTATACGCACTGAGGCCCTCGGGGCCCTGGGTAAAGGGTGGAGGGTGGAGGAGGCTGAAAAATATGCAGGAAAAACATTGGTTTCCAGGCAATCCCATTTTATGACTATAATTACAAGACAAACATTAATTTATTAAATTAAATTTCGAAAAGAAATATCATAATATAATTACATTATTTTTTTATTAGGAATAGTGGTTTTTAACAACTAAAAACTCATAATTTTTTTTGTAAATAATGGTTCATATTTGTTGATTTAAGGTGGAGGTGTGGGGGATGCGAAAAAAGACGAGTATTTTTTTTTCAGTTTTTATAGCAAAATAATATTTTTGGTCAAAATAAATCAAATATTTCTTCAATACTCAGTAGACACATAGAAGTTTAATTTTCTTCGGATGGTGCTATCAACAGTTGTTGAATATCTGTCAAGGGTGTCCTGGAATTTAATCACAGATTTTTCTCTCCATTTAAAAAGTTTTTCATCTAATGCTGATATACTCATGAAATATATTCAACAACTGTTGATATCACCGTGTGAAGAAAATTAAAGTCGTTGTTTCTACTGGAAACATATTTTATTTATTTTGAACAAACAAATATTTTGTTATAAAAAAACTGCAAAAACACTATCCTTTTCTCGCGTCCCCTTCAAGCCCACCTTTCTTCTCTATGTTACTTGTGTTTAGCGATCATCATCATAAACAAATGTTTCCAGCCTGTGTCCGGGTCAGTTTAGTAAAATGGCTCCGTCTTCTTCTATCTTTCCACCATTAGTCCTCCTTTAATTGCTTCAATTCTTCTCCTCTCACCTGAACACTTTCTGTTATCTGCTCCTCCCATCTCTTTCTTGGCCTCCCCTGCGGTATTTTCCCTACATAATTCATTTCCAACATTTTCTTCGGCATCCTCTCTTTTTCTATCCTCATTACATGACCATACCATCTCATCCTTGCTTCTTCTACCATCTCATGTACTCCAACATCCTCATTACATGCCCATACCATCTCGGTCTTGCTTCCTCTACTATCTCATGTACTACAACATCCTCATTACATGACCATACCATCTCATCCTTGCTTCTTCTACTATCTCATGTACTCCAACATTCTCACTACATGCTATTACCATCTCAGTCTTGCTTCCTCTATTATCTCATGTACTCCAACATCCTCATTACATGCCCATACCATCTCAGTCTTGCTTCACTCTACTATCTCATGTACTCCCTGTACTCCTACTCTTTCCCGGATAACTTCATTCCTAATATTGTTCAGCTGACTTGCTCTTCATAAACCTCGTTCCCATGGCCTCCACTTTCCTAGTCTCCCTTTCATTCAATGTCCATGTTTCTGCTTCAAATGTGACAACGATGAAAGCAATAAAGAATAATGTGGATGTTTAATATCTAATCTTTTTAATTTCAATTGTTTGTATTAGGATATGTGATCAACATTCATTAGTCCATTATGCTTACTAAACTTCCTGGGACACTGTAGACCACACTTTGAGAGACACTGCTCTAGAGGTTCAAAATCTAGCTTAATTTTGGGATTTTAGTTGGGTTCTTTTTTGTGACTTATATCTAAAACTGCTCATAAATGTGACAAGATCTGAGGTCATGCTCTTAAGAAACTCCCACGTGACCTTGATGAACGGAACAAGAGTTGTACCTTGTAGCAACCCCCCTCCCCCCTTCCCCCTCTCGTCTTAGCTCTAGGGTGCACGTCCGGCTGTTTTAGGTCCCGGAGCGACGGGTTCCGGAAACCGGACCCTGGAACCGTAAACAGCTACCCAGTTTCCGGCGCGGACGTCGATAGACGTGGCGGCGTCTCGTGCAGGGGGAAGCAGGAGACCGGCGCCGCGTTCACGGGTGAGTGACGTCATCGGCTATTATCAGATTGGTTTGGGTTTGACTCTGGTCTACTTGAGTAACACGTTCGACTCCAACTGGAAACCATTGATTGACGCCATGTTTCGTCGTATAGGAGTTCACCTGGGCCGTTCAGGGCTGAGAGAGGAAAATACTACCCGCTATATCCGGGAACCATCAGCTTGGCCAAACTTTGACCTTGAAGACTTAGTGACCTTCGCTTTTCACTAACGTAACAAGCTCACCTGGCTTGGTTCCTTGTATTGTGAACTATGGTGGTCGCTAGAAGAAAGTAATTTAAAACTAGCATTTAAAAATTAAGGGTACTAGGGGAAAATGGGGAAGTCACCTTATATACATTATCCAGGACAACTTTGTATATATCAAACCTCATAAGGCAAATACTTTGTTTTTTAATTAATTTAAATATTACAGAGACCTCTTTTAACCATAGTGTTAAGTGCATAATAGAGGTTTCATGATTGTCTAACAGATGGCAGCATTAACTAAATATTATTTTACATTACCCCCTTGCCCCCTGTACCCTTCAAATATATAATAACACGTTAGTTGAGTGTTGTGTTTGTCATGTGTAGCTATACTCACACTCTACGTCACTAGGTAGCGCGTCTGCACATACAGATGAGGGTCTCGTTTTTTCCCCTGGTGGACATACATCTTGCTTCATCAATTTAGGTTTGTTCATCTTTTATAGGCAAAATACTAACGATCTGGGTGCTGGTTGCTGTGTTTAATCGAGCTTGAAACCAAAATAAGTATTTGGTAGCATTTTGGAGTGTTGACAATTCGTTTTAAGGTGGGGTTGTAGGGAACGGGAGCTAAGGTCAGTATTTTTACAGTTTTTATATAAAGATATTTTCTGATCAAAATAAACCTAATATTTCTCCAGTAGAAACATAGAGAGTTTAATTTTCTTTACACGGTGATATAAACAGTTGTTGAATATCTGTCAAAGGTGTCCTGGAATTTAATGACAACTTTTCCTATTTATTTAAAAAATTTCTCATCCAATGCCGCTACGCTCCTAACAGATATTCAACAATTACTGTTGATACCAACATGTGAAAAAAAATTTAACTTTAGGTTTCTATTTGAACAAGATTTTATATATATATATATTAAAAACAAATTGTTCTCTATAAAAACTGTAAAAAAATAACACCGGCCCTTTCTCGCGTCCCCAACACGCCACCTTTAAGTATTGCCATTCTGACTAAAGTCACTGGCCAAGGAAATTAAATCCCCCAGTAAATTGTGCTCTGTTGAAATTTTTCAATAGCCCTTCACATGACCTATTGACGAGACGTTTGAACCGCAAAAATTATCTAGGTTAGATTTTCTGCATTCTTCCCTTAAACCAGCGGATTTGGATTCTGTTTGGTAGGTTTTTTTAAATTTAAAAATTACTATTTTCCAATTTGTGGTTTGTTATTTATGGTATAGTCAACTGTTTCACTGACCTCAAATCCAGTATTTTCTAGAGTAGAAATACAGAAAACTTGAGTAAGATGTGACGTATATTTAGAGAGGTTTTACCTACTACTTTTATAGCAAGCCCGCTTTCCATCACCAACATTAATTGGAAGTCACCAACGTTTGTCATTAGAAAAACATGGTTTAATTGGTCAAATAACACAAATGAAGAGTTTGTTTGTGACGAGTGTTGCATGATATCCACAACACGCGGAGGTGTACATTTAAACAAATTAGTAGCCCCTGTTCACAAACGTGTGCACCGTAAGGCAAGAATTTTCCAATTTTGATCTAATAACTTGAATTAATTAAAGTCCGGGTTGGAAGCAATAAAATGAAGAAGTTTGTTTTAAGCGAAGCAAAGATTTAACCCACAGATAACCCCGCAAAGATTGTGTGGTTACCCCGGAAAACGCCGGGTAAGCTATAAAGTTGGTCTTGAGAAAATATCAAAAACATTCAACCACACTTCCTAGTTGATTTCTTTATTTATTCATTTCAAATCTAGATTTGCAATGATTGATTCGAACACATTAATAAAATTAACGAATAGGGTTATGTTTGAAAAAATAATATAAATAACGACATTGTTGACTACAAAATGAGATCAACTCAAACTATCGGGGTATAAAAAGAAAAGCATTTATATATAATTAAAAATGATGCAATTTTACAACTTTTTAACGTTTTAGACATTAAAAACTAGCATCTTTAGTTCTGACTTGTCATTACTCTTGTGTAGAACTGCGCAGTTGACGACTCTAAGTGAGCACGTGTCGTGTGTGTATTTAATAACATTCTATCTCAGGGTCGTCTAGAGACAAAATTACCTCCGTTTTCAGATTTTACAGAGAGAGTTCCAATTTCTTTCTCGCACTCCTTAGAAAGTAGTAAAGAGTAATGAAATGTCCTTTATATATAAAGATTAGATCTTTGGGAGATTCATGCAGGTGCTACGCGACACAATTTTCAGTGGTACGGTGCACCGCATACACTTTCTTTCTCTTTTATCTTAAACATTTAGAGACATTTACTTTAAACTCCTAAGAATTATGAAACAAAATAATATATATTGTTGGATAAACACTCCATGAAACTATGTAAATGAAATAATATACACTAATACAGAAACATTTAGGAAAGAAGAACATCTCTGTTCAACAAAAAGCCTAACAATCAGTTTTACATTTCAAAGACGTGAATTAAAAAGTATATATATGTTTGATTATAGCTCAGATACTATTAGTTTTATAAAAATTATATTTCAGATAAAAGTTTTTTATTTTTAAAATTGCTACAACTTTACAGCAATAAGTTTTATCTCAAATAGTTGTGGAGATATGACCAAAATAGGAAATGTCTGCATAAGTATGGTAACTTACAGTAGCCTCATGACTTCTTTGGTGCTGACTGACAGCTCACAGATGACTTCTGACGGTCAACATTTAGGTATATACAGTAGCCCCATGGCTTCTTTGGGGCTGACTGACAGCTCACAGCTGACTTCTGACGGTCAACATTTAGGTAGATACAGTAGCCCCATGGCTTCTTTGGGGCTGACTGACAGCTCACAGCTGACTTCTGATAGTCAACATTTAGGTAGATACCTAAATTTTGACTGTCAGGAGTGACATCTGCTAAACACATGTTTTCGCAGATCATATGGTTTGGCGTAGGAATACATAATTTGGCCTGGTAACTTTTCAAAGCCGTCAGTCAGCACCAAAGAAGCCATGTGGCTACTGTACCTTCAAAGTCATCTTCATAGTAAGACAAGAACTTTCTTTTGTTTGTAATGTTAATGTCTGGATACAACATTTAATAAAAAAAATCGTTTAGACCAATTTTGGAAGAAAAAAAAATCCTCTTTTTTTCCCCTTAAGTAAACTACCCTTAATTTTAGGGTTAAATATCTATTTACAAAAACTCCTTGAGGGGACCTTATGAAAAAAATGATTGATACCAAGTTTTATCCAAATCGTTAAAATGGTTTTAGTTCTAGTTCGAGATACAGACAGACAGACAGACAGACCACATCTGCGAAAACAGCTCTTTTGGTTTTAGGAGGTCATGAGACGGCAACGTTTATAAAAATATCGAATTTGAATGGTTATTTTTTTTATAATCGCAATACTTCTCTCTTCGAAGGGTCGAGAGAAAGTAAAAAATAGGGGAGACATAAGACATGTATTTAGATAGTATTGTCAAGGCCATAGCCTCAGGGGGAGGGGGGGGGGGTGGTGGACCCATCCCCAATTGCCGAAAGCTAGAATACATTCTAAATTATGAACAGTTCTAGAAGTTATTTGAAGTTTTTTATGGCTTCATGGCAACATTACCCCCTAAATGCCGAAGACTAGGAAAAATTCTAAATTTTAAACACCTCTAGAAATTAACCGAAGTGTTCTTTTGGCACGATAACCCCCTAACTGCTGAAGGCTAGGAAACTTTCTGGATATTAAACACCTCTAGAAGCTATCTGAATGTGTTTTTTATGGTAACACAGCCCCCCAATTTGTACTTATATCTTAATTTTGATATTGTTTGAACCATAAATAAAGCCATATATATTTTATTTAGCTGAGAAGGGGGGTTGAACCCCCAACCCACCCCTGGCCACGGCCTTGAGTATAGTAGTGTACAATAAGCTCACTTACAAACATGGCTTAGGCTACCTCAAGGAATATTTCCATTTGTGTGTTTCTTACTGCGCTATTTGTGGGATATATTTAATGGAACCAGAGTAGAAAATTCAACGTATCTCATATTGTTCTTCGCGGAGGAATCGTTCTATTGTTGTACACCATTTAAAAAGATAAGATAGTTCCAAGTACATACTTATAAAAAAATCCGCTAATGATGGTGCACGTTTGGAATTACTGATAAGAACAAAATGTGTGCCAAGAAAACTGGGACAACCAATAAACTTGAAACCGGCTTCTGGTGGCTCCATGGTCTAAGGTGTCACTCTTGCAATGTTCTGGACTGATTAGGAACAAGAGATCGGGGTTTGAATCCCGTTCGGGTGTACTGAGTTGTTTTCTTAAACAGTTTTCCACTCTCTCCCTCCATGCAAATAAGGGTATATATTTCCTAAATTCAACTTTCTTAATACCCAGCTTATTAGAGTAATTAGTGCATAGGCGTATAAGTTGGGCGTGGCTATAAATAAATAAAAAATAAAATAAACTGAGGTAAGCCAACTTCAATGGTGTTTTTTTACTTATTACTTACTCTCTGGCACTAGGAAATCGAAAGTTTATTACCGCACTTACACAATTACACCATCTATCACTCTCTTTAGCTAGCTCAGTCCAGTCCACCTCATTACACCCTATATCTATCTTGAGCTAGTTCTATCCAGTCCACCTCATTACACCCTATATCTATCTTGAGCTAGTTCTATCCAGTCCACCTCATTACACCCTATCCCTATCTTGAGCTAGTTCTATCCAGTCCACCTCATTACACCCTATCCCTATCTTGAGCTAGTTCTATCCAGTCCACCTCATTACACCCTATCCCTATCTTGAGCTAGTTCTATCCAGTCCACCTCATTACACCCTATCCCTATCTTGAGCTAGTTCTATCCAGTCCACCTCATTACACCCTATCCCTATCTTGAGCTAGTTCTATCCAGTCCACCTCATTACACCCTATCCCTATCTTGAGCTAGTTCTATCCAGTCCACCTCATTACACCCTATCCCTATCTTGAGCTAGTTCTATCCAGTCCACCTCATTACACCCTATCCCTATCTTGAGCTAGTTCTATCCAGTCCACCTCATTACACCCTATCCCTATCTTGAGCTAGTTCTATCCAGTCCACCTCATTACACCCTATCCCTATCTTGAGCTAGTTCTATCCAGTCCACCTCATTACACCCTATCCCTATCTTGAGCTAGTTCTATCCAGTCCACCTCATTACACCCTATCCCTATCTTGAGCTAGTTCTATCCAGTCCACCTCATTACACCCTATCCCTATCTTGAGCTAGTTCTATCCAGTCCACCTCATTACACCCTATCCCTATCTTGAGCTAGTTCTATCCAGTCCACCTCATTACACCCTATCCCTATCTTGAGCTAGTTCTATCCAGTCCACCTCATTACACCCTATCCCTATCTTGAGCTAGTTCTATCCAGTCCACCTCATTACACCCTATCCCTATCTTGAGCTAGTTCTATCCAGTCCACCTCATTACACCCTATCCCTATCTTGAGCTAGTTCTATCCAGTCCACCTCATTACACCCTATCACTCTCTTTAGCTAGCTCTATCCAGTCCACCTCATTACACCCTATATCTATCTTGAGTTAGTTCTATCCAGTCCACCTCATTACACCCTATTTCTTTCAGGTTCATTCTAATATTATCCTCCCATTTCTGTCTAGATCTTCTCAATGTTCTTTCCAATTGGGTTTGCCAGTCAATACCTTGAACAAGGTTATAATACTACACATTAAATTATAAAATCGTGTTTATTAATAATTTTGTTTTTAATACATGTTATATCTATTTACAGCTTTACAGTGTTTTAAAATGACTCTGCAATCAGCTGCACACATAAAGGCCGGTTCAGTTTATAATTGATGAGTTGTGATTGATTCTTTAGTCTCGAACTATTCAAAGCCAGTTCTTGTTAAGGGGGCCGTCTAGGTAGATGACATATAATCAATCAGATATTGCACTTAGGTTCAATATTGACAAAAACCTTTAGAAGTACACGAGTTTGATGTTTAATGGGATGAACACAAAAGATAGGCGTCATAACTGGAGGCAGGGAGGGGGGGGGTGGCATTGGGCCATAGCCCCCTCCCGGTCAAAGACATGTGGGGCCAAGGTATTCTTGTTTTCTAATTTTCTAAAGCTGGGTGACCTGGCGGTCTAGTGGTAAGGTGTCAGACTTCTATGCTGGCGGCCGGGGTTCAATCCTCGGTCCCGGCAAAGATTTATCTGATTACCAAACCCTTCCTCCACCTCTGACAAGACATCTTGTGGATTTGGGGAATGCCAGGCCTCCACCGTGGTTCGGATTACACGTTAAGCTGTAGGTCCTCCATTTCATCTCACAATCACCCTACCATTACACATTAGCGTAAGTGCGTATAACCCGAACGGGTAGTAAGACACGGTGCTAATAAAAATAATAATTCTAAAGTTGCACAAGAGTTAGTACTCAAATGCGAGCACATTCAATGAAATGTATTGTGCTTGGTATTGACTGTTAGTTGATCCAGTAAGAAAGAGTTAGTTAGCTTTGGGAGACAGCGGGTCCACCGTATTAGCCCACAATAGTTGGTTGGGTGGCAGATAGATAGATAGACGGTAGAGTAATGGGACAAAAGAGATTGAACCATCTTACGATATTACGATCTTATTATAACCATACAAAGAAGAAATGGATAAAATAAGTATTGACGCTGCGATGAAAGACTTTATCACTAAAAATAAATACAGGGCTCTTTTATTTGGAAATAAATCTATATTAATAATTGACAAGTATTTCTTTGTGAATGGTGATGATATGAACGCAATTTTGTAAGGTTTTTTTACTTTGTGGTTATTTACATTTTTGAGAAATCCTTTTTTTTTCTACTTTTGATGACGTTATAATTTTAAATATTGTAAGGCATTATTTATCTTGACTCAACTTTTGATGTGATGCTTTGTTTTTTAACTGAGCTTTGAGTTTTTGATTATGTAACTTGAGAAAATAAATTTAAACTACCTGTACCGGTGTATCCTTTGCGAAGTGCATTGTAGGCTTGTAATTTCGTGTAAATTATAATAATTTGAACTATTTAATGATTAGGATTTATAGGGGTACAAATGATAAATTTAAGGCTTTAAACGCTAAGTTTCTTCTTCCTGAAAAGTAAGTAATGGTTTTTTTTACAAATGATTGTGTCATGCCCTTGGCGAAATAGTTTGCTAGCTCATGTCATAAATAAATACAAAGCAGATAATAGATCAGCGAAGTTGCGGTGCATCCAATATTATATTCTGTTTCGTAAGTTATTAATGGTAAACAGGCTGTAACCAAAACAATAATCTTATTATTATTATTAGCACCGCGTCTTACTACCCGTTCGGGTTATACGCACTTACGCTAATGTGTAATGGTAGGGATATTGTGAGATGAAATGGAGGACCTAAAGTTTAACGTAGAATCCGAACCATGGTGGAGGCCTGTCATTCCTCACATTCACAAGATGTCTTGTCAGAGGTGAAGGAAGGGTTTGGTAATCAGATAAATCTATGCCGGGACCGAGGATTGAACCCCGGCCGCCAGCACAGAAGTCTGACACCTTACCCCTAGACCGCCAGGTCACCAACAATAATCTTGATTTGGGTGTTTGTCTATAGATTATATTTTTGCCCCCCCTCACCCCTTATAGCCAAAACGTTCTGACGCCTCTGACACAAAACTATATAAACATATATAAATTTGTAAACATAGCTTAAAAGTTGGTTTCTGCCCGATTCTTCCAGCGCCTTAACAAACAAAGAGTACACTTGGAGATGGTAGCACTTTATGGGTTGCTCATGTCACATTCACTGATCCAAAGTGAACCAGACGGTCTTCAATAGAGTTGAAACATCGCTCAACCATCACTTTGTCCTGTCTCGTCAATAACAGCCCAACAACTAGTGTTATTATAAACTGCGGGATGGAAGGAACGACAATTTAAGGTCAATGTGTTTGCCGTTTTATTTTTTAGAAAACAATATTTCTTAGACAAAATAAATCAATTAAAATTGCTCCACTAGATATGTTTAGTTTAATTTTCTACCCCTGGTGAACTCTACAGTTGTTGAATATCTGGCATGGGGATACACTTTTTAAATGAAGAGAAAAAGTTTCTTTCCAAATTCAAGGACACCCTCGATAGACATTCAGGAACTGTTGATAAAACCACGTGTTTCTTCTGTAGCAGTATATTATTTATTTTGGCCAAAACAATTAGTTGATATAACAAATGAACGCATACTGCCCTTGACTCGCGGCGTCCCTTATACGCCCACCTTAATGTCCAACCTGTTCCCCATTCATAGAGAGCCCTTACTCTCGAACCTGAGCAGCAGACCCAGCATCCTCGACCTGGATCTGTCACCTCTGAAGACCTTGTCCAGTCTAGGGATCTCCTGTCCCACCGAGGCCTTCTTGACAAAATAACTGTAGTCCAGGACATCCTCGGACTCTGTGAGGATTACGGCCAGAGAGAGAACAGGAGACTCCAGAGAGAATTCATCATATCCCAGAGACCTCAAAAGTCTGCACGGCTCAGCGTGGTGCCCTTCCAGCAGATCCCGGATAAATCCCTCGTCCTCCGAACTCAGACAGAAGAAGTAGTACGAGTCCAGGGCAGGGGCGAGTCCAGGATCTTCACATCCTCGATGTTCCCTGACTCGGAGTACCGGAACAGGATGACCCAGAAGTCCCCGTAATAAGGCAAGATCCTTGATCTACAGTTCTGGCTACTCTTTAATTCCAGGTGATAAATACTTTGAAGCCAAAAAGCGCTAGTACCGTCGCATATCAGTTCACTCCCAATTCAAACATTATGGATAAGTTTAAGCCCCAAAGTTTTCGTTTTCTTGTTTTAGGTAATCTGTCGGCCAACAGAGGAAATAATTAAGACTATAAAAGGTACTCAGATGAGGCAGTGAAAATACGCCGCAGAAATAATTGAAGAACATCAACAGAGTGTATAATAAGTTATTTTATGCATATAAGACAAACATGGAATACACGTTGTGTCTAAATTAACCAATATTCATATACAAAATTATAGTCACATTTCATTAGGAACTTAGGGAGTCGGTCGATCCTATCTTCCGCATATTAATTATCACAATTTAATTCTAGTAGTGAGGTTTGGGTATAGCAGCACTTTTCAATCACTATTACGCGAGAATCACAGCTATAGTTTGCATATTATGTCAGTTTTATCAGCAAACGACTTACAAGCTAGCTGGACGAACGGTTCATCAAATATCGTAGCAAATACCTATAGGCAACCTCCCTGGCCTATACCACAGGTATAAAGATAATGAATGAATACTCTCTATCTCAGGTCAAGAGTTAATGAATACTCTCTATCTCAGGTCAAGAGTTAATGAATACTCTCTATCTCAGGTCAAGAGTTAATGAATACTCTCTATCTCAGGTCCAGAGATAATGAATACTCTCTGGCTCAGGTACAGGGATAATTAATACTCTCTAGCTCAGGTTCATGAATAATGAATACTCTCTATCTCAGGTCCAGAGATAATGAATATTCTCTGGCTCAGGTACAGGGATAATTAATAGTCTATAGCTCAGGTCCAGTGATAATGAATATTGAACGAGTGAACTGGAACATTTAAATATAACCTCGGCTTTCGAACAAGATGAGCATCCTCTGGAAGATCTCCCTGAACTTGGGGTTATTGTCCCTGGCACTCGCTCGCGCCTGCGCGTTGTTTCCATCTTTGGATAGCTCCGACGTGGCCCCGAAGTCAGGGGCGTCATCCGGGTTGGCCATGATGACGCTGAGAAGCGCCGTACCCACGAACACCGAGTAGAACACCTTCTCCTTCATCTGCCTCTTGAGCTCGTCAAGCGAGATGACCTTGGAGCCGCACCCCAAGGTGATCATCACCTCGCACAGCTCCCTGTGGTACGACCTCATGAGTTCCTCGATGTACCTCTCTCGGACCTCCAGATCGGGACTGGTGCAGAAGAAATGCTGCAGGTCCAAGGCGGGGGAGGCGTACCTGCACATCTGGAAGTCCAGGAACTTGACTTCGGCCACCCTCCCATCCGGAGTGTACCGGAACATCATGTTGTTGACCCAGAGGTCGCTGTGGGTGAGCACCAGGAAGTTCCCCAGACGTTCCTTGGTCAGCTCCAGCATCTTGTCGAACACGTGGTTGCTCAGTTCCCGGAGGATGACCCCGAACCTCTCGTATCCGGGCCATAGCTCGACACTGGCCGCCAAACGGTGCAATCTAGTCTCCGTGAAGGGTTTCATGTACTCCCGATGCTGCTCGGTGATCGGCGCCTCCAAATAAGGCGTCATCGAGTCGGGGTCTCTCTCATACAGGGCGACCGACAGGGCGTGGAACCTGGCCAGGGTCCTTACTGCTGTGAGACAGTGATCCCTGTCCAGTCCTTCCCTCCTGTCCCCCATCACGTGTCCTGTCGCTCTGAGATCCTCCAGGATCAGTGTGTTGTCTATCAGAGAGTCGTAGTATCTCGGGGATATGGTACTGCACCTCCCACCCCCTATATGGTACATCCTCGGTAGAGTGTCCTTGTACATGAGCGTCTCCTTCCTGAAGGTCCCTCCTATCTCCATGATCTTCTGCATCAGCTCGGACCGAGGCATGGTCTTCACCACCAGGGACACCTCCTCGGAGGGTGGTGACACGGCCAGGGTGACCCGATGCAGGAGTCCACTGTAGTTCTCTCCTGGGGAGGACGCGAGACTCACGTCCTTGATGCGCACTCTGAGGGTAGGATTCTTGTCCTCTCTGCGGAGAAGGTGTTGGAAGTAGTCGTCTGTGAACCAGAACGGCTGGTCGTCTGTCTCGCTCACTTGTTTCTGACTCATCGTGATGACTCTGTGGCAACAGAAACTGCAGGTTAGACATGTTTACTACAAGCTAGACATGTTGGCTCTGTGGTAGCATAAGCTACAACCTACAAGCTAGACATGTTACTACAAGCTAGACATGTTACCACAAGCTAGCTATATTTACTATCGTGATGACTGTGGCAACAGAAACTACAAGCTAGACAT
>CABFOV010009876.1:0-17917 GCA_902141375.1 Timema poppense
AAATCTTTCCTCTTTATAATACTAGTGTTGATTGACGTGAAGTTTGTTAGTAACCGAATATAAGTTAACGAATTCATTAATACTTTATCTACCAAGAGCAATATACCTTCAAAACATTAGTTAAATCTAGACATGTATCCGTACGAAGCAACATTAGTCTTTTATTTTGAACATAGGTTAAAACAACACCAATAAATATATTTTCAGAATTATAAAGTTTTATCAGAAACTAATTTAAGTATTGCTATGCTGTTTTAAAGGGTGAAAATAATTTGTGGGCTTTTTTACTTTCGTCAATCATATGGTTGGCAATAATTTTAAAACTTATAAAAATGTATCCTAACATATGATTCATATCAATTTTAATATTGACTCTAACCATACTTCAAAGCAATTATTTTTCTTGCTGTCTTTGCTACTTTAAATTTACCAAATTTATGCCCCTACCTCAATAAGAAGCAAATTTCAACGAGTTGATACATTCATTTGGTGTGTTGATACTGGGTTAACATTTTTAAGTTCAGAATTAAAAGTGCATTTAACCAACAGTTATCACTTAAAACACTCTACACCAATTATTTTATTCATATAAATGTTGATTTACTAAATTAATAACGTATTATTACTATGTGAACAGTTTGGATTGGTTTTTATGTTTGGCTTTATTGAGTTTAACAGTTTTTGTTGGGCGTCTACATGGAGAATGGGGTTTGGGGCCGTTGTAGAATAACAGGTGGTAGAAGGATTGGAGATTACTTGAGAGAAGATTTATTCGAAAGCTATTCAGGCATGAAACATCATACACTTCTATCTGAATTTAAATGTTTACTGACATCAATTACAAACTAGTAAGAAAATACGCTAAGCTAAGTAAATATATATTCAATTTAGTTATACAATTAATTAAAATATAAATAAAATTATTTCTAATAACATAGGTCCAAGGTTAAAAATGTTTCCCTTCCAAAAAAACACAATTTATAACAATTAAGTTAAATTATAACTTAGATTTTAAAAAGTTATTACATGAAAAATATAGATTAATTAGGGGTTGTGGTGGGAGGGAGGTTGATTCTAGTTTGGACACTATATCAATGCTTTTATAACAATAATTTTTGATACTTTAATTTCCTCTGAGTAAATGGTTTTTGTGTATCGTGCACGTCTAAATATTTAAATGCTATTTAATTTCAATCTATGCTTTTAATTGGGAGAAGAATTGATTGAGTTAATATTGGGATGGATAATATTATGTATGTTGTATCGTATGAACAATAACTAGAGAAACATATAGCCCGAATGGTTAGTAATACGCAGTGTTAAAAAAAACTAGAGATCAGTACATTTATACCTAAACCAACGGTTAGCTAACTCCTGGCATGAAGGAACTCAATCCTAATGGCAGCAAGAACGTAAGCTTGCCACTAAACCCTGTCCTATCACCAAACCAACACCCGGCCTCCTTCATATTATCCATTTACACATTATTTTTCTTGTTGACGTCTTGGTCTACCAAAGTGTCTTGTATCTATAGGTTTCCAAAATAGCATTTTGTTTGAATGCCTGTCATCACCAATACTCGCCACATGACCTCAATACCTGAGCTTACATGCTTGCATTAACCTTAAAGTATTGGGAGATGCATGCAAGCCATTAATTTATTAATTATTTAACTTTATCCATAATATTTTTTCATTCCTCGTAGGTCCCAATATATTTCACCACACTTTATTCTCAAATACTCTAAATTTATTATCTCGTTACAGGTAAAGAGAAAACACTTCATATCAAAATAGAAACAACAGGTAGAATTATATTTGTATATTAATACGTAGGAGTGTCGGCAACAGGCGAATTAAACTTGATTAGTTTGGGTGCAATACATTTTTTAGCACAAGCAGAAGAACACAAACCCTTAATTTCTTTTAACTCATGAAAGCTTTAAAAAATAATCAGTAGGTGCATTTTTATTAACCAGTCTATTAAGTTTTTGTATTTTGGTCCATAATGTAAGTGCAATTAATTTCATCGTTCTATGTTGTCAAGAGGCTTCTGTAGGGTGTGGAAAATAACACATACATTAGGAAATTATAAATATATTTTAGGTTAAGGGCCCCCCGCCTACAGAAATAAAGCTTCCTAGGTGTTCTGGGCCTTGAAATTTAATTCTAATTAGGTTTTATGGAAACCTCCCCATTTTGACACCACCTAGTTGAATTTTTGATCACCAAGTATTCTCTTATCCTTTTGAGTTATGGGCTAGCTGCCCCAAATTTCAGACTCCTAGGTCTTTTGATCTTCGCAATTCTTTCAAATCTTGTTTTTGGAATTCCCTAATCTGGGGGCCCCAATTGGAATTTTCTATCACTTAGTATTTAAGTTTCCCCTAGTGTTAGGGGCTTCCTTCCTGCAAATTTCAGATTTCCAGGTATTCTGAACTTAAAGATTTATATTTTGTATGGTTTATGGGAACCCGCCCATTGAAACTCACCCATATACATTTTTTGGTCACCAAGTTTTCTTGCACCCTTTTGGGTTAGTGTGTACCTGCCACGAAAGTTCAACTTTCTAGGTTTTCTTGGCTTTGAATTTTTTTCGGCTGAACGTAGGAGACAGAAACTATTAAATATTAGTCGTTAGTGCATTGTTTTAAAAAATCAATAAATAATTCGAAAATAGAACATGAGGTTCCGTTAGTTTATTTACCATGATCATACTATATGTGTAAAAATATATTTTCATATTAAGCTTTCTGGAGGGTGTGGATTTACATACACATACTAGGAAATTATATATAAAGATATTCTCAGCACGAATTCAGCTTTTGATCTTCCCTATTATTTCATTTATATCATCAATTAAATTAACTATTGGATACGGATAATGTATTCCTTCATTTATAATGTTCTCTATAAAGTTGCCTGTTCATAATGTACTAGCGCATTAAAATAAAATGTATAATAATTTTTCCAAATGCTGTATAGTAGTATTGTGGTAAAGAATATATTCTATAATCACCATCCCTCTATTTGACCTCAGCTCAGTAAGTGCCTTAAAGTAGGCAATATCATCCCATCTGACGTTTATTTATATCCAATCGATGACATTATAAGTTTAACACGTGTTGAAAATGAAAGTAGAGCGGGGAATAAAGGGATTTAATTAAAAGTGGTTCACTACACGCACTTAGTCTTTATTACCAACTTTAGCTATATTGATAGGATAGTGATGATGCATCTATGAGGTTAAGAAGAGGATCAAGCTTTATTAGGTAATAGTCAGTAGGCTGGTGAAAGTAATACAGACATTTTACTAGAGGCTAGTAAGGAAATAGGTTTAGAAGGGAACGTTGAAGGCTTGAGTATATGATCACACAGAGAACACAAATTGGGTATGATAATATAGAGAATTCTGCAATCAACTTAAAAAAATCATTTAACATGGTTAATTAGCTTAAATATTTAAGAACAATTTTAACAACAATAGCGATATTTTAATATATACTAGGAAAATAACACAGTCGTGAAATGCATGCTATTAATCTGCCAATAAATTGTTGACATCTGCTTTCAATTAATGTAGAACTAAGAATATACAAAACAATAATTTTACTGGTTCTTATTTATGGATTTGAGACGTGTTATCTTACCTTACATGTGAAAAACATAATTATGTTGGGTATTGAAAAACAAAATGTTTGGTAAGATGTTTAATTAAAATAGGGGTGAAGATACTACAGATAGGAGGAGGTAACGTAATGATCTGTTAAACAACTTGTGCTCATCAAAATACATTGTTAGAAAAGTCAAACATCTTACATTAGGTTGAGCAGGACTTGCAACAAGAATGGAAGAGTGTAGAACTTTGTTCACGGTATTGACTGGTAAGTCCAGTGGATAGAGACCAGTGGGAATACCTAGACGCAGATGGGAGGATAGCATTAGAATATACCTGAAATATATAGGGTTTAATGAGATTGACTGGATAGAACTAGCTCAAGACAGGGATAGTGGCGTACTTTTGTAAGTGTGGCAATGAATCTTTGAGTTCGTAATGGCATACTGTAAGTGAGGATAGTTGTATGAAAGGTATAATGTTGAGTTGCTAGAGACAAATCTGACCAACAAGTGAAGATACCGTTAAGCGTGAATCAGACCAGATTGTAAAATAAACATTACAATACTCCACTCTATTGGAGTATACAACCCCCGCCTCTGCATATAAAAGAGCTATATTTTATTATTATTATTATTATTATTATTATTATTATTATTAGCACCGCGTCTTACTACCCGTTCGGGTTATACGCACTTACGCTAATGTGTAATGGTAGGGTGATTGTGAGATGAAATGAAGGAGCTACAGTTTAACGTGGGATCCAAACCACGGTGTAGGCCTGGCATTCCTCCTATATTTAATGACATTGAAACGTCCTTCCAGTCCAGACACTCATCATTTATTGGAACATAATGAAATTATAAGCTATTGAATAAATATGTGGGAGCAGCATTTTTTAAATCAATCATAAAATTTCTAATTTTAACTAGGATTAATATATTTATAGATAAATATAATTATTCAAAACTAAATATCACAATATTTAATATTTGATGGAGTCGTTAGTTCGAATCCTAGTGTTCATTTATTCAAACGGCTAGAAAATTATGCTTTATTAATTTTAATAATTTGACTATCTCACTAACCCGTGTTTTGTAAAGAATAATTTTTATAATATTTATCCAATATTATATTATTTATTTAAGGTATTTAATATCAAATGTTAAACACTTTAAAAAGTTCTTGGAGATCGGATTACTAAAAGTATATTGCTTTAATTTTAAAATCTAGTATAATTGGTGGCAATTCATTCAATTAAATATATATGATATATTAATTATATTATTGTGAATTTGAAACAAAATATCAACCATTTATTTTTGGATAAGAACTTCCTTTAGTTTCTTGATTTAGAGGACTGATACATTCATTCTGGCTTATTTAAATTCATAGACGTGTTTTCTTGGTTGACTTGGTATCGGTGTTAACGAAATGTGTATGACCGAGACGATACCAGAGCAAGGGTTGGTCACATTTTCCTTGACCAGACAAAACAGAATGGTTACGACCAGTGAGCCGACAATTATTTGTTCGCAAATTTCAAAACAGCATCACTTCTTAAGTTAGATTTAAGCGAGTGTAACTTCGTAATCAATGGATTTTAAGTTTTTGTAGATTAAAAGGGACAGAGAATACTATCTAGGACTACATGAAAGTAAGCCGTTACTTAAAAACCCGTTTATCTATGGATAAGATAAGTAGAGTACTATATTATTTAGGTATAATTAATATTTCATACGTACTTCATGTTTTCTTGAGGTTATTTTTGGGAACATGTGTTTAGCTTGATATGTTGAGTAAATAGCAGAACTAGTCAAAATAAACACCAATTTAACTAAGAATAAAATTAAATATATCATTTTACGTCGATTACATAAATTCACCTACCAGCTTTTAGATCGACGCCATTCCAACAGCCATTTTTGTTTAAGAAAAACATCTCAAAATAATGTTCGCACTCCACCTTGGTCAGAACCACTTGGTCGAAAACACTCGACACCAAGACGTAACCAAGTCAATCGCGAAAACTCGCCAGATATTATTTTATATACTGCTCTTCTCAGCCTATCCTGTATCATCATTATTAGTAATATATACATAAATTGAGGGGTTGCTGAATGAGGATTTGAAATGCTGATATATTTTCAGACAACTGTATTTATTTTCACACCCTTTAACAAAATTTTAATCTGGTCGATTTTATATGAACATGAATGTAACTACGGCAATTTTGGATCATATAATTTAGGTCAAAATTTCGTTTAATGTTGTATATATATACATTTTTAACCATTTTCACATAGTAATTTGCCATTTAGTTTTTCTTTGGTGTTTCAAGCAAATGCTTACGCATTTCTTTAATAGTTACATTAATGATATTGTATCCTTAAGTTAGTTATATTGAAGAAGGTATAGTTAATAACTAGTGGGTTATCTTGTGTAGAATAAAAAAAAAGTAGTTAAATCACTACTTCAATAAAATCTTGTACCAGCTCAGTAATGATGGTTAAGACAACTCATTTTGGATTTATAGCTGAAAGGGTTATTAGAAAAGATTTTAGTTACCTATACAGATTAATTCTATTACTGTCAACGACTTTCCTGATGGATAAGTCACATATAATTGTTTAAAAACATATCATCTTGGAAAAGGGTAGAAAAAAAACACGAGTCTTATTTATTTAAGGGGAGCCAAAGTTGTATATTTATTAATTTCCCTTTTTTTAAATCCTCATAGCACCACAAAATGCTATTGGCTTAATAATGATTAAAAAAATACCAATGTTGAATACATTTTAATCTTTGATTAAAAATTTAAATAATATCCTCCTGGAGTGTGAATAGTTTTATTTATTCTCTTGTTAATTGATTATGTAATGTTAGCTCTAATATATAAAAAATACTAATATAAAAATAATATTAGTATTAAATGTATCAACTAAAAATGATTAGTTTAACAAAACTACAATATTTAATTATAATAACTCGTTTTGAATGATTATACAACACAACCCCAAGTTACCCAAGTTCCAATAATAAATTATCATGGAGTTTATAGTACACACTTTAGTAATATATTTCTTAATGAGATGGACATGTTTACAAGTGGTCGAATGTACTAAAATAAGTTTAAGCAAAATTCCTCAACAAGACAAATTATATTAATTTATTTATCAAATAAATGGAACAAGTACAAATAATCTTTAAAACATAATTATACTTTGTTGTTTATTTAAATTTTATTGAAAATGCAAGATATATTTTATCAAGGGCTATATTCATATTCTATATTAGAGGAAAAACTAAATTATACATTGGATTTATTAGTTAAATTAATTAAGAACATATTAATAATATATGGTAACTTTAATTTATTATAGGACTTATGAGAATATTAACCTCCCTACCCCCCTTAATAAATTAAGTTTAAGGTTCTGTCATTTAAACGAAATAATAATTAAACTTCTCTAGCCATGTGGTGATAAAATACTACTATTATAATCTAACCCCTGGAAATTATTTTAAATGATAATTTTAGGAAAAGATTATAAGTTTTGACCTTAAAAATAATTTTAGTGGTTATAGTTATTTAATATTTCAAAAGAAAGTGAATATATTAAATAAATATTTATTTATGCTCATAACCATGTATTGTAATATATTTGAATCGAAAATTTAAGATAGATAAGGGATATTTAAAGATATTTACAAAACCTACTTGAAGTTTATCATCAAATAAAAGTTTCCTAAAGTTCCACCCAACTGTCTTAGTCTGCCATAAAAAGCAGTGTGAATTTCCTTCGCTGGAAGGGTTTTTTGGCCCTAAAGTGAAGAACAGAGGAGACGACGTTGTAAACTAAGACACAAAAACAGACTCTGTAAGAAACCTTCTGGCTTAAGTTTCCAGAAACCATGCCAGTAATACCAGCGTCTTAGTACAATTAGTGAAATTTAGTTAACAAGCAAGAATAGCGCAAAAGACCAAATTCACAAATACTAATTATATTATAATTATCATAATCAAGCCATAAAATTCAATCAAACATTAGTAATATATAAAATTAGAATTTTTCCACAGTTGCACTTGATGTATCTAAGAGTTTATTATCATTTTTATCAATATGTGCTTTTAATAATAGGTTTATTTAAAATCATTTAAAAATATTACTATTCCTTTTCAGATTTTTACGTATTTTTTTATCATCTGTGATTTCCACAAGTTAATCCTTTATGACTGTTGAAGAATATATGACAATTGCTTACCATGACAATAATTGCGTACACCTAGGAAATAGCTGCTATTGCGTACAGTTGTTTATTTTTCTATTTGAGTTGGCTGACATTTCTACAGAAAAGGGAAAATCACTGATATTCAAAATAATCAATCACTGAAGAGAACCTTACATAGATTGAAAAATACAGCTCAATGAAATAAAGAAGAACCAAAACTCAGTGAAGAAATAATATTAGATGATGAAAATTAACCTAACCTAACCTAACCTGGCCTAACCTCAAAAACTTAAAAATTTCTGTATTAATAAACAGTAATTAAAAACACATTCTAACAAAAAAACTCCGTTTTTAAATCTAGGGTGTACACAATTATCACTACAAAGCTGACTTCTACCTGGGTCACCCATCTGCTCGACCCTTTGGGGGCAATTGTCACTTTACGTAATAGTCACTGTACGTAATTGTCACTGTACGCAATTGTCACTGTACGCAATAGTCAAGACACCTTGTTGGATGCACTAAGTGTCAATATTACATTTCTTAAATATATATATTTAACAAAGATAGAATAAACACAGAGAAAAATCTTCATTAATAACATCAAATAACGCTTTTAAATATTTATTTCTATAATATTTTAAAGCCCATTTTTTATAACATATTTTTTAAATGGTTTGTAAAATTACTTTATTTAAATATACATAATATCTATTATAAATTCATATATATATCATTATGAATGAGTTGGTTTATGTGTGTTCTTCTTGAACTAAAATACTATTACACTGACTTCATTGAAATCTCGCGTGGATATATCTTGGATATCCAGTTAAAACATGGGCTATGTATTTTCTTTTAAAATTCAATAAATTAGGCCTATATATATATCAAAAGATTTGTCGTAAGTCAAGTGAATAATGTTGTAATTTTCTAATGAAATTATAATTATTTATTTTCTGTTTTACTTGATCGTCAAATCAACTGCAACCCAAAGGGAAACTTGAGACTACATTTCAATTTAAATATTATATGGCAAATCATGATTATTTAATATAATAAAACCTACATATATATATATGGCTCAAAATCTTTATTTGATTTGATATTACATTTAGATTTAGATAAATAAATATCCCACTGTGTGATAACAATATCACTTCTCACAATAAACATTGAGAAGGAAATTAGGGATGCCTGAAAATGTGCACCTCTTACTCTACCTATATTGAGAAACTAACACTTTGAGCTGCTTAACTGCTGGTGCAGAAATCCTCGTAATACAGAAATATGATTCTTTGCATTCTCATCATAAAAAACATAAAAGTGTGAAATTGAGTACTCATTTTTAATATATAATTTTGTTAGCCTGATACCTTCTACCGCTTTACCCTCATTTCAGTTAACACTAAATACAAAACAAAATACGGAAAAAAAATTGTACTAACATTAATTTTGGCATAGATTTACGTTCTGGAGGAAATATAAGGGTGAGAATCTCAGATATATTATCCTTACCCTTGCATTATATTTTATGTTTGATGTCTAGGGTGGAAAGGGATGCGAGGAAAAAAGAGTGTTCTTGCATTTTTTATCACTTTTTTTAGTAAAAGAAATCAAATAATTCTTTAGAAGAAACATATTATAATTTTCTGCACATAGTTACATCAATAGTTCTTAAGGGTGTATGGCCCTAAAGTTATACTATAATAATTATATATATATATTAGTAGGTCTTCTTAAACAAAGCTTGGATCAGTGTATTAAATATAGATTAAATGTATATTTTAAACACAGTGTTTACTCAAAGTGTGAAGTTTTGGCATCTAATGCAACAATTTTTAGAAAAACCAAATGATGCAAATATTTCATATTTGGAATGTTACGAATACTTAAGGAGGTTTATTAATTGAAATATATATTATTTCAATGAACCTTCAATTAATTGCTTGAAAAATTACCAAATAAATGCAATATTAAATTAATTACTTTTTATACTTAAACGTGTGTAATAAATGGGGGAAGTAAATCAATTAATGACTACTTCTTTTAACTTTATAATGGTTTTTTATTCACATTAATATTCAATCTGAAACTCGTGAAAACTGATACGAGCTGATGTGCTTCATATTTTTCCCCCAGATTTTGAAAATATATCAGATACAAGCCCGCAATAGTCGAAACAGAACAGCCTGGTCAGAGTAGAGCAGACAACTCATCCCTTCTCACCCCAAGTCACTAGCTGCCTGTCCTTGAAACCACACATCTCTCACGACTAGTTTTGTTATGTTTGTACAGCTTCTCGCCCTGACACATCACCATCCCTCTTTAGGGATTGTTACCTGGATCCTCACAGTTTTCAAGTCTGTGTAGCAAGTGCGACATTGATTAACAGATTATTCCCAGTGTGGCTGAGTGTAGTTGCATTTTATGTCTTTAGGGATATGTGAAGTTAGTAAATTGGGGGGAAATATTTTTTATTATTTAGAAAAATTGCCCCACAAGAGTTTAAAAATGGAAAAAGAGATGTAAATGGCAAAAGGTATAAGTATTCCAAGGCAATGAAATGCTTTTACGGAGAAATTTGGAAAACCCAAAACGCTAATAAGTTGGTAAAATGACTTCAAACCTATATTATGTCTAGCAGGTAGGCAGCGACCTTCTCGCTTGACTGGGGGATTAGAGGGGACGTGGGGGGGAGAGGGGATGAAGCCGATCTGGAAGGGTCTGGGTCCTTTTAATTCTGGCCTTGTATTCTAGAAGTGGAGGATTCGAGACCCTTAGCTGGCACCACCCCTATATATACACGGCCAACGATAGCCTGGTGTTCTCAGTGCTTGGTTCTCGACCAGTGAGTCCGGGAGTTCCCAGTGTGTGGGCCAGCGTGTCCAGTGAGTGGACCGGCGTGTCCAGTGTGCGGACCGGCGTGTCCAGTATGTGGACCAGCGTGTCAAGTGTGCGGACCGGCGTGTCAAGTGTGCATACCAGTGTGTCCAGTGTATGGATAGGGGTTTGTGTATCGCAGGTCATCGTAGTGTATCGTGTGTGGGACAAGTGTTGACCTAAGTACACGGGTGATGTAGACATGTATTGTTACTGTGGACTACTGTATTAATGAACCTTTATGTGACTGTTTTTAAATATTTATTAGGTCTCTTAGAGATGTTAATTTGTTTATTTAATTTACTTATTTATTTCTATGTGTTCCCTTAGTTAATTAATTTACTTACTTGATTAAAACTCTTTTTATTTTATTTAATGACTTGTTTAGTTGTAATTAATTTAAGATGCATAGTTATTAAATATGTGTATGTGTGTTGTAGTCAATAGTGAATAGCCAAAACCTTGAATATTCCGTGGGCATTTTCATTCGTGTTGAATCAGCAGCATACCCCAATATCCCTAAAAGGACTCGTAGTTCACAAATTCACTTGTGAACGGCCCGTGACCCTCCCAGGTCACGCGCACCCTGTGTTACAATATTAATGCAAAATGTTACTTTTTACCTTCTCACACCTCTCTGGTTGAGAAAAAATAGTAATTGTAAATTAAATGAAACTCGAGATTTTGATGGATGTCGACGTTTCATGACACCCTGAATCAAAAAATATTTTTTTTAAATATATAATATCAGTCTGTATCTCTGACTAGAGACGAGGATATTTTACCAATTAGGATAAAACTTGGGACATGGGATATTCATAAGGGTTCTCAGAGTTTTTAAAAAAAATAATCCATCCAACCCTAAAATTAATGGTAGTATTTTTAAAAAAGAAGAGTAAAAATAGATCATATCAATATCGACTGGATTAAAATTCGTAGATATGTATTGTCTTATATTAAAACAAAATGGATGTTCTCATTTCCTCATGAAAATATATTTTAGGGTAATTCACACTCAAGGTAACTTCCAACTAGGCTTATTGCAATAAGCCCAAGATAGTAAAAGCCTATTAAAAAGTCTACAGCAGAGGTTCCCAAACTGTGGGACGTACAACTATTCCCGTTGGTATGCCGTGAAAATCCAAACAAAACAAACAAATAAAAGTCGTAAAAATTAGATTCAGAAAATCTAATAAATATTTTACAACCCAGTCTAATAGAGTTGACCTCTAAATTTCTGGCATACAAATTCACAAAGACATCCTAGAAAAAATGGTAACTGTTCGTGAAGCTGTGAGTAAGGAATATATTTCTTCTATAAAAGAAAGGTAACTATTAAATTTGTAATATTATTATTCAATATCTATTACTTATTCATAGGCGTTAGTTACGTTTATTTAATCTGTTTTAGTATACAATTTTTGAACTTTAGATATTTAATCAAACCTTGCAATGGTACGGAACTTAGTAAGTTAATTTAAGAACATGCTGAAAGATAAAAAATATTATATTCTGTAGGCCAGCGGCTCCAAAACTTTTGAAATGGCGTACTACCCCAACAATTTCCGTAATTTGGAGTAGGTACCACCGTTTGCGTGTTTATTACCAGACTGTTTGGTTGCACCGTTTGTCTGAGCTGTAGTCAATGTTGTCAACCCTACAATCACTGAGTGAATCTATTTTAATTTAGGTTAGACTGGGTCGTAATATATTTATTAGATTTTATGAGTACACTTTTTACGACTTTAATTTGTATATATATGTATATATAATATAATATAGTATATACACTATATATATTATATATGTAGTATATATATATATATTATATATATGTAGTATATATATATTATATATATACTACATATATATAATATATATAATACATATGTAGTGTATATATACTACATATATAATACATATATACTACATATATAATATAATATATAGCATATACACTATATATACTACATAATATATATATATAACGGAAGTCTTTAATTTAGGAAATTGCTGTATTGCTCTGTGGGTGTGATGTTCCTCTTTTCTCTAATAGTATATTGACCCTATTATTTCTTTTAGGTTCTTTGGTAGAAGGTTCAACAATCTATATTATCTCGTTTCAAATATCTTACGAGTTTTAAATAAATATCTCTTTTTTATTTACAGTAGCGAGAAAGTCTATTCTTTGCACCCTCCTCCCTTTTTTAAATAACAAATTAGCCCTTTTTAAAAAAATATATAAATTTGATTTTGGATATAAATTAGAAAAAAAATCATTCTATAAAATTATGAAACATAGATCCGTCGGTAGTGCGTCCACCTACGGAGCTAAAGGGTCTCGGGCTAGATTCCTGGCATGGCCGATAAATGTTCCACTGTCGGAATGTGGGTTTACCCTTTCACTATTATTTATTGACGGCCGCGAGATTAATTTTGTGTCCGTCCTAGATTTAAGATTAGAGTAATTAGTACAAAGGCGTATAACCTGAACGCGGCGCTAAAAAACGTTAAAAAAAATAATAGCACCGACAACCTAAAATGGCATTACGTAATATAATTTGAGAGCCACTATTGTACTAGCTAGGTTCAGTTTACAGGCATGTACAGATGGACACTAACAATAAGTGCATTTGTGCACAGAATATCTACATATATATTCCACCTCCACAATCATAACACACATATAGGCCTACATATTCAATCACTCTTTTTTTTAATGTCCTTTCTCGTCAAAGGTTGTTTCTAATGTATTTTATCCCCTTTGTTCAGGCGTAAAGAATTAGTTTTATAACAACTATCAAAACATAGTTTTTAGGTCCCAAGTTCAACTCCCGTGTCCAGAGGTCCTTTTTTAATTAAAATGATAAGTATAAGATGCTATAACCCTAATTAACAAATACTCATATTCGACATCGTGTAGAGATAATGCTGTAAATACTTAATATCCGCCCCCCGTTCGCCTCCACTCCATTAGTTCTTTATATGTGTATATAGCACACTTAGTGTGATTAATATTTATATTTTACTAACGACACTAGTGTGTTAATAATGAGAAATATCTAAAATTGAGGTAATGTACCCACATCTTTAAAATATACTAAACTTTTAAAAATAACCAATGGTGTAAATAGGTCCCTGACTTATAGTTTAGAGAAGACTGTCTACCTGCTAACTCTCCCCCTCCCCAACCCTCCTTACCCACACCCAAAACTTCATTCAGAGACATTCCAGTCACTCCACCGCTGACGAAGATAGGTTTTTTGGTTCTCAACGGAAGGGAATGGTAGCATCAGCTTTCACCTTTTCCTCAGCGACACAAACGCTATCTTACAGATTTTACTCAACATTAGTTCTGTTTAAACACCGTTTAACTATCAGTAAAGGCTGCCCTTAAATTTAATGGCAAACTCTTATTCTAATTTAAAAAGTTTTTCATCAACTGCCGCTACGTTCGTAATAGAAATTGAAGTACTGTTGATATCAACATGTATATGTAAAGTTAAACTATATGTTTCTATTAAAGAAATATGTATTTATTTTTGCAAAAAAAAATCTTTTCTATACAAACAACTATAACACTGACCTTTTGTCGCGTCCCTTTCTAGCTCACCATGAATAAAATGGTGAGATACGTCGATAGCTCCAAAACCAATAAACATATAACGGGAATAGTTTTTCATATGCATTCAGTGAAACTTGAGAATGTGACACTAGCATATTCTTATAACTTCTATTCCTTTCCTTAGGAATACTGCCACAGATATCTCCAAAATAAATAAAAATGTCAGGATGAACATCGAATTGGCTGGTGTAGTCTAATAAATCTAAAGTCCGTTCACCGTAGGAATTGTTTTCTGAAAGGCCTTTTTCCCTACCAGAAATCTATTATAAAATAGGATATTGGTAGGAGAAAAGACCTTTCAGAGAGTAACTGCTACCGTGAATGGAGTATAAAGGTGTGCTTCCCATATATATGTTATTTTCTTTTATTATTCTATACAGTACCCAACTATGGATTTATTATACTCGGTTGTAGGGAATATCCGACTAAAATTAATCTATGAAGCATTAACTTCGGTTTAAGTTAACCTAAAAACTACAATGTCTGAGGGGAAATATAATAACAATGATAATAATAATAATACTTAGAACTGCATCTCACTAATCGATTGGTTTAAACGCTTTAGTTCTAATTACGCCAATCGGTTAGGAATTGAGAAGGTTGAATATAGAAAAAGTGAACCCGCATTTTCGTGGAGGGAGAGTGGAAAACCATTTAGGAAAAAAACCTAGTTGACCCAAGTAAGATTCGAACCTCGATCTCCCTATCCTCAGCAGTCTAGCTCAACATGAAACTAGCTATCCCACTGAGGCGGATGAGGAAAAACATAATTCTAATACTTTAGCTCTTTGAAAACCAACCTTAATTGTTGTAAGAACTTAAGACTTGAGAAACTGTTTCACTACTAGATTTTAATATTTTGGTGGCACATAAAACAATGGAATGGGAAGTGGATGAAAGGCTGAGGTCAGACGGCCAATGCACCCCACCTTACGAGCTTAACATGGTTAGAGAAAGCAAGAGAAAACAGGTTATTTTGCTTTTTTACCGTTTGTAAACAATTCATGGAAGAATGAGGCAATGCCCAAAATTCTGAAATGTTGGTTTAGCTACTGGATGTGTGACTTTCAATGCAGAGGATGATATGTCACTCAAAGAAATACTACAATTCATCAATTAACACTCTTTTGAAATAAAAGCTTATCGATATGAACTATGAATCTTTTGTGTTTAGTTTTAGCTCCAGGATCTACTACCCGCTTGAGCTATACATTTAAATAGGGGTCTTCTAATTACGTTAATGTGTTAAGGATGAAGAAGACTAGATTATAGAGGAATTGTACCCTATTGGTGTTGATAGAGAGAGGACAATCATTAACGAAAAAGATATTTGAAAGCCGACCAAGATTAAAACCCCTATCTCCCCATGAACAGTAAAATAATGACTAAACATACAGAAGAAAACCCTTCCCGTATTGTAGAAAATTGGAATATTTACATAAATATATAGGGACAATCTCAAATAACTAAAAGAGTCTGTACACATATAGTTTCAGGGCAAGGATCATTGGATTGGGTTTAGGGAGGGCGTGGGGAATGGAAATTTCTAAAAAAAAAAAAATTGCTGCGATAGAAAATTAAAATTTATCTGTAAGGTGGATAGGGAATGGTATATCCAAGATGACTAGAAAATTATGAAAGTTTTTAACTGTATAGTAGAGATATGAAAAATAAAGGGAAAAGTGGCTAGAATCTCAAAAATTAGTAACAAAAAAAACCCTCTAATTGTACTAGAAGACTGGACTAATTTAATCATGTAGGTACATAGACCACCGCAAGTAATTATTCAAAACATTATGAGAAATTTAAATTTTAAAATTATATTAAAGAAATAGGGAGCTAAAAAATTCAATAATTATTATAAAAAGACGACTTTTTTGTAGTAGAAAATTAAATTTTTCTAAGTAACTGCTAGGACAAATCCGTCTCTTTAACATCCATTTATTTAATCTATGCTCTTTGTTAAACTTTGATTCTCTCTTTTCCAATTTGTAACAATTTATATAACTTATTTTCTCATAAATTATGATCTTTCTTAGCCAAATATTGCATATTTTATGGATTGCGTTCCTCTATGCACTAATTTTATGGTCTGTTTCGTTTAAAAAAAAATGTTTTTAAAATATACTGGTAGTTATATTTGGTTTTGGAATGTCATAGTTGTCTTTATATTGTAAAATGATAAATTATATAAATAGTATAGTCGGTTGAGAACCATCGATTAGATGAAGAGGTGAAATTTAAAGTGTATTTCAGATTCACGTGAAAACAGTTCTCTTTCCTTGTGAATCTCATCCAAGAAGATTTGACAACAAGATCGTGTAGTAAAGAAGGGCAATTAGATCAGTTGGACAACTTTTTCTCTCATTTTGAAGTATATAATTGAAATGATAATATCTTAAATTAAAAAAAAAAAGATTTAATACCAAATTAGTTTATTTATAAATATTTGAAGGTACCAACTTATTAAACTTATGACAATAAATTTCAATACTATCTACATGGTTTTAAATTATAATTTATTGGTTTTTGAGGATCTTAAATGAGATGACTTCTCCTAAATGAGAATTTGTGAGGTCAGTATTGTTTTTATGAGTAAATGAACAAAGAGTTTGGTCAGGTGAGTGTACTCCAGATGACACATCAGTGCTTTAGCATGAGTTGTAGAGTGCTGTTAAGCTGATTCTACTGCTCTCATTATTAAATGTATAAAAGGTCCCCACGCATCTTCTAGAGCGTTGATTGCAATTTACAATTTTGTCACATAATTAAAAACTTTCATTTTATCCTTAGTTTTAACTTCGGAAAAAACTGCCCAAATCTAGGATTTTCATAAGTTTTAAAAGGCTTTCCTTATTTTGATTTAAGACTCAAGACAATAGGCCTATAATTTTTTTGTAATTGTATTTTAGTTATAGAGACTTTATATACCCATTTACATTTTACATTTTTAAAATTCATTTCCTTTCATGTGGATGTGCTACATTATTTTTGTGATAAACCTACCTAAGTACCTATAACATGATCAAATGTTATTTATTGTTATTGCTGTGATAGTTTTATTTCGATAACTTAGCTACTCTTAGCATCAGGATATAAAGTACAATGACGTGTTGCGAAGTATTACCAGGGTAAGCAAAACTAGTTTACAATGTACCTAATGTTCTCACCATTGAATAAGAGAATCTTTGTTCAGATATCAAAGGAAATACATTTTACATGTGAGTAATTTAGTGCAGATCCAACGTATTCTTGGTCAACTGTGGACCTGGTGGGTCAGAAATAATAGGTACATTTTAATAAGCTCGGTTTACCATGGCATCACTTCACGCCACGCTACTGGTAAAGTATAATAAAACAATTATGCACTAAAAATAAGTAGTAGGCCTATACCTATGTTTTTGACAGGCTTGGTTCAAAAATACGTTAAGAATTTATAATCTATTCCTACCAATATTTAAAGACACTTGGCTTATTATAATATTATTATTATTATTATTATTATTATTAGCACCGCGTCTTACTACCCGTTCGGGTTTTACGCACTTACGCTAATGTGTA
>CABFOV010009877.1:0-15296 GCA_902141375.1 Timema poppense
TGTATCCAAATGTAAAACAGATTTAAACAGTGGTTGTAGGGGTGGTAACATTTATTCAAGCTCATACAGCCGGTGCAGCCAGTGAGATTATATCCACGGACACCATGTATCGAAATAGTAAATATTCAACATCTTGGCAATACTCCAAAATTACAGAAATATTTGGGGTGGTACACCATTCAAAAAATTTAGCAACCGCTTCTCTATGGCATTAGGAACTAGAAAGTTCATTGCCGCACTTACAAAAGTACGTCACCTTCACTGTATATGATTACTAAAGAAGATTTGCTTGCGTACTAACAATTATCTTTTAAATAGCTGCGTCCACTTTAACACAAACAAAGATGTAAGGCCTTTAAAACCTATGAAAAAAATTAACTGCTTGTTTATACTAAAATGTAAAACCATTTTATAATAGATATGTATAGATTCTTGTTAGCCATTACTTAAGTAATTAATTTTCTGTTCTATTTCAATTGAATGGCTTGCTATTCTATTGATATAGTATTGGCTAAGATTTCACAAGTTAAATACCAGCATAAAACAGTACCGCAGTCAACCGGAAACCATGCCCTTTCCACTGTACAATTATCTCGACTGGCATGCTCAGCTTTGGCCCAGGGGGTCGGAATTCGGCTCGAAATCCATCCGGGTATTATGGGAGGGATATCACACTCTGTGATTATTGATCTACTTTTCAGATACTTTCCACAACCCATTGCTGGTGCACTTTCTTAAAAATTCGCCTTCCTCAGCCTGTATCCTCAAACGGATGTAAGTTTAGTACAGTCCTAACGTATACTTAAACCAACAACAGTTTTAGTCGAACGAGGAAATAGCGTTTTCCCGGATGGAAGCGCCCGTTTTGCTGGCCTTATTTTCCCTGCAATCCTCCCCTGTCCCCTTCCCATTGTAGCCCCTGCAGCAGTGCTGGATAAGACACGCGGGGAGACAAGACATGTGTTGGAAGTTGGGTAGGGGTAGCAGGGTTAGGGGGGGAAGTTTTGGGGCTAGAAACCTTCACATGCAGACACCGCTCTATCTTTACTCTGCGCCCCTCGCAGGGGCTGTTTTAAATTTAACCAGCTACTCTATTTGGAAAGAGGGTAAGTGTAAAGAGAATACTGGAACTGACGTACCCCTCTTTCTCCCCCTGTCTTTTTTTTCCTCTCTCTCATCTTTTAGATAGTCTTGGTTTCCCGTGGGATTTGGTCCTCAAGACTTGTAAAAACCTTTGGGTTAGTTTCATAAATTTGTATTTTTGGAATTCTTCCCATGTGAGTTTTAAGTTTGTGCTGATTTGTGCGAGAAAGGTTGTTCATTGTTCATTCAAACACAAAGAAGGTCGTATGATTCAATCGTGGTTTTAGAATATTTTGTGTTTCGAAATCAAGTAACGTTCGTTCGTTTAGTTTTAGGAGACACCGTCCTGTAAAGTTACCTCGTTTGATATCATAGGACACTTGAGTAAACCTATGTTCTGGAACATAACCGAAAAGATGGGTGCGGGTATTACACGTCAATCTCGGCTGACTAACGGGTGGTGGGGAGGTTGGGGTTCGAATTCCGACCGGTTGTACTGAGTGTTTCCTTTCCCTCCACTCAAATGCATATAAAAATTATAGATATACATTCAAAATGGATTTGTGTGAATGAAAAATGGGAAAACATTAAGTAAAAATACTGGGGTACACCCCGCATAGATTCGAACCCCAACTACCTTTCACATACAAGGCTGAAATTAACGCACTTATCCGCATGATCACTAGTGTGGGTAAAATCTTATTTTTAAAATCGGGATGATATAGTTGAACGTATTTTAATAGCTATTTTATATTATACTGATGAGCTGGCGTGGATTCAGGGGGGTGGGTGGGTCAAAGGGTCAGCCGATCCCCCTGTGAAAGTTAGAAAATTAACAGAAAAAATAAAATGAAAGTTCAAATATTAGAAAGAAAATACAACACATAAATTTTATAATTTTTAAAAATCTTTTTACGCGCAGACACCTCTTAAGCCGGGTCCACACGTGCGTTATTCGTCCACGTTTGTTCAATGTGCGACATGACTCACGCAAATGTGAAAAAATATTAGTTTTTATGTAAGAATATTTGTCGTGTGTAGCGACTAACAAACATTGTTCCTCATAGAGATGGTAGACTAGCACACATCAAAGAAGACTAATAATCGCCTGAGAGCAGTTCATCCACGAATACCGAATATAGAATATGTGTGGACAGCAGGAGCGACGGAACTATTGGGGACTATGCACCCCCTGGAATAAATTCCTCTCCTAAATATATTTCAAATCCTCTGATATTATCGAATGTGAACATGGCCTTGAATTAAACTCCAAATGATTTTTAGATGCATTCTATTGTCAAAAATTTGACGGAGAAGACCGCTTCAAATAACGGCTTGACTAGAGTAATCTAATTAGCAGAAAAAGTGGGGGGGGGGGGGAACACTAAAAATTTCCAAGNGGTGGGAACTCTAAATATTTCCAAGGTCATCCAAATTTCAAAAATGTTTTGGGGAGGAGAATTACAAATTCTGAAATTTCTGAAATAGTTCACTTTTCAAAATTGTATTGATGGAAGACTACTTCAAAAATTATCTTTTATCACAAACAATTAAGGGGAGGATCACTCTAAATAGCTTCAAGGGGCATCCAAATTTCATAAATTTCTAGCTGAGTAACACTTTAAATGGCTTATAAAAGAATAAAATTTAAAAAAAAATCAAGGCGAAGACCACTCATAGTTTCTAGAGAGAACCATTTTTCAAAAATTGTTGAAGGAGAGCCACTCTAAATAGTTTATAGAAAAATATCATCTTTAATTTAACTTTATTATCTCTTCACCGGAAATCCCGCAAGAGTATGGTAGTAAAACACAAAATCACGTAAATAAAGATATTATAAAGACACTTCTTTGCTTTAAGTTAACTCTATTTCGTCTTTATATTGAAACTTTAGTTCTATTTTTAAAACTCTTTATTTGTAGGTAACAAACACCATCCTTAAACCTCCCATTAATCAAGTTTTCTTATTTTATTTTAAATAACGTATTATGTAGAGAATGATTAAAAATGACAGGTTTGTTGAACAGATTCTTAAGTAGAGTCCTTTTGATAGAATTGTGAAACAGAAGCTCTGAATTCAGATTTATGTCGAAAAAAACTAGACTACTCAATTAATACTTAAAACTAATCAAAACATGTCAATTAATTGTGATGAAACACACGATTTAAGTCTTAAGTTTGAGAGGCTTAAGGTTTTATCCAAGCTCTTAGTTAAAAATGTTTGTAATTAAAATAATCTAAACTAAAGGCAAAATACGGTCCAATGCTTTTACATAATAATATAAAGCTATTATTATTATTATTATTATTACCGCGTCTTACTACCCGTTTGGGTTATACGTCCTTACGCTTATGTGTAATGTTAGGATGATTGCGAGATGAACTGTAGGACCCACAGTTTAATGTTGGTTCCGAACCACGGTGTAGGCCTGGCATTCCCCGCATTCACAAGATGTCTTGTCAGAGGTGAAGGAAGGATTTGATAATCAGATAAATCTATGCCGGGACCAAGGATTGAACCCCGGACCCTCAGCACAGAAGTCCGACACCTTACCCCTAGACCACCAGGTCACCATCAAACTATTAATGAGTTTGTTTTACAAAACTTACTTTGAGTTTCCAAGTGAACCTATTATTCATCAAATGATATGATCAAATAAATTACAAAATTTTGGTTTATAGGGCACTCTCCCTATTATATTCCCCTGGCTCATGGCGGTTGCAGGAAATAGCAGGGATGTCCTTAATCTTGTTCCAGATCGTTTCAGTTTGGCAATATTAAAAGAGGGCATTATCAACTTTAAAAGTTTTAAATAAAAATAATAAAAACAACGCAGATAATAAATACATCAGATGTATTTTTATCAGATAATATTTTTACTAGTTCCTTCACTTGGATATTATAGGGGACCACAACTCTGGGGATCCTGGTTCAATCCCTAGTAATGCTATTTGTGTGCAATTTCGCCTTTCTATCCAATTAATAATTACCTACGTACTGTCTCTTGATGTATTTAAGATAAACTGCGTTTTGTTAGTTTGTACGTTTTCTTAATTCTGATATAATATATCAATCTGGAGAATATTATTAACTCTTTTTATTAAAACACTTAAAACATATATTAGAGTATTTTTCATTGCCTTCTTAAACAGGCTCAATACTAGTGGTTTAAATTAGAATGTATGGGGACATTGTATGTAAGAGGAATTTTAAATAAATGCACCAACTTTGGAGGGGAAAAAATTGGTGCTCCCGTTAAAGGGTCAAACTCCGCCGTCAACAGCCATACATGCTAACCACCTTCTATCTAAATACCGATCTCTCCAGTATGAGTGATTTCACGGTTTAAGGCGTCAATTTCTCAATAAACCGGATTGCCGCTGACGGGAAGGCTGGGTTCGAATCCCAGGTGGGTGCTCTTGAGGGTGTTTTATTCCCGAATGTTTTCCCCACTTTCTCTTCACGCAAATACAAATACGTTTCCCATAAGATTCTAACTTTCTTATCCCTACTCTGGCGGTGTAAATATGCAAATAGCTTAAATGGTTTGTGATAAAGACGCCAGGCGCATAGATTTTTTTTATATTGAACCCAAGTTGCTTCGAAGGGCACCGTGAAACAGTGTCGCATGAAATTAAACAAAAGTTGGCTAGCTCTGTAAACGGAACGGTAAATCGACTCGCTTTCTTTAAGCGGCAACTTACTAGAAGCGCGTTAATCCGTTGATTCGGGTATTACGCCCAACTTAATGTTAATTAACGTAAATAGAAATAATGTAATTAGAATTCATGTATCGTTACGTAAAGACTCGAACAAAACATACAATGAATTGGAACTGTTTGGAAACAAACCGTTCGCTAAAATTGCACTCGAGCATTTAAGGATAATTAGGCTTCAAGTACTTGTAATATAATCTTTTTGGAGTTACAGAATAAAGTGTAGGGAGATGACCTGAAGTTTTGTTGTTCGCGAGACGCGGAAAACCTATACTAATTATTATTATTATTATTATTATTATTATTATTATTATTATTATTATTAGCACCGCGTCTTACTATCCGTTCGGGCTATACACACTTACGCTGATGTGTAATGGTAGGGTGATTGTGAGATGAAATGGAGTACCTACAGTTTAACGTGGAATCCGAACCACGGTGGAGGCCTGGCATTCCCCACATTCACAAGATGTCTTGTCAGAGGTGAAGGAGGGGTTTGGTAATCAGATAAATCTGTGCCGGGACCGAGGATTGAACCCCGACCGCCAGCACAGAAAACCTATACTAAGGAAGGCGTTTATATACCATAAAGAAATTAAGTACTAAAATAGCCGTGTTGACGTTTCGCACAACGTAATTGGCTGGCAGGCACACGTAGTACACTTGACGTGACGTAACGTAAAGATGCTCCTCTGGACAACCTCTACGTTAAGTTAACGTCAAGTAAAAGTAAGTTAAGCTCATCGGAATTGCTTCCATTTAAAAACACAAGGAGAGCCTTAACGTTACGTGAACGTTGATCGTGATTTCCGCATGAATAATAGGTGCTGTCGTGAATATTTAGCTATGTTTTTATTTTTGTTTAGGCCCTATCCTTTACAAATAGCGGTTGGAGATTTCAAATGCTGCGCGATAAATTCGAATTTCACATGAACCTATAGTCGTCAGCTGTGTTAAATGTGTGATTAAAAAATACCACCACATAGTTCAGAAAATCTAATTCAAAATATCGTGATTCGATTCCAATTAAAGTTATATACGTTTAACATCCGAACAAGTTAATATTAGTTTTATGCTAAATGTAATTTTAAAAAAAAAACACCAGATCTTTAATTAAGCATTTAGAGAAAGGAAACAACCTTCATTTCAAAGACACAAATTTACTACCCTTGTTAGTAATCGATCCTGGTATTCCCGGACTCTACCAACTTAGCTAAGGTGTCAGATGAAACCCGAACTATTTCGTGCATATATTATTCATATTTATTGTTGTGTAGCTGTTCTAGTTTTAGTTAGTCTGTATGTTGTGTGATGATATAACTGGGTATGTAAAGTTGATCGTTAAAATAATATCACGGTAAAAAACAATAACTGTCAACTAATGTAACTTCATAGGAATCTTACATTAATATTAATGTCTGTGGGTGTGTGATTATGCGGAAACTGTTGTTTTGGACGCCCCTGAAATTGGACCAGTTCCTCCACTTCCTTCCGTTACGACCCTCCTTCCCTCAATCAAAGGCTGCATCCCTCTACAATACCGGACCAGGTATCTTTACACGAGGGGTGGCTCACCAACAATACCCACCACCCATACCCCTAGTTGATACCCACAGCTGGGCTGAGGGGCCGCTCCAGACTCCTCACATACGTTACCTTCCATACATGTTCACCCTTAGTTTCGGTACGTGTACACTCTTGTTATGATGAAGTCTAGACCTCTCGGTGACATTAAGACCTGAAAATGTCGGGGGATTTATAACTTTCAGAAAATATCAGGGGATTTAGTATTTGGTCAATTGTCAATATTTGGCTGCCTAGTGAAAAGATTTTAACCGAGTCATTGTTTATTTATTTGTAAGCTCATTCCAAAAATAACTATTTTTGACAAATGGAGCATTTAGATATTTTTTTTAATATCCCTACAAATTCTGATATTTAGTCAAGAAAAATTGAAATTTTTGAACAAGGGAGATCTTGGTGGTACCCCCCCTCCCCCTATTAGATTTGGTGGTCAACATGATATTTATTTAAGGAAAAGCTTAGCATCGACTCTGCCTCCTGTAAATTATGAATACGCATGTATTTTATTTTGACAAACTATACAAAATGGTTAAATTCGATCAAGCTCTGTAATATACCCCTGCCGTGATGGAATCTCGCTCACTGCGAATCTAATTGAACATCTATATATTTAAAACGTTACGTGATTTCTTTCGGCGGTGAATCCCGGAGTTATACTTTACAGATTTTCATAATTATTATTTTTAAATGAAGGTTTATGAATCAAGAATGTACTAAAATATAAAAAGATATATTCAAAGGTGAACTCTCAATTTCAGAAAACAACAAAATCTCTTTCGGCAGCAATTTCTTGAATAACTCTTCCAAACCTAATTTACGTTTACTCTATTAAAATAAAGACATTTATTTCGAGGATTGTCATATCAAAGTTTAAAATTTTCATTAATGAAGCTGCCGTTTAAGAAAACGATTACCACAGTTCTACTTAACCAATTAAAAATTATTTTGTTTTTTAAATAAAACTTATGTATTGAAGATGATATTATAAAAGTTAATCTAAATTTTTAGAAGTCTGGAATTTACATTTCTAAACTCTATTGTTACCCGTTTCGGTGGCCGCGTGGTCTAACGCGCTAATCTCATGTTGGAGTTTTCCACTCTCCCTCTATTCAGAAGCGGGTACACTTCCTCTAAATTAAACCTTCCTAATCCTTAAACACATTAGTGTAATTAGTAACTTACATAAGCATATAACCTGAACGCTTAGTAAGACGTGGTGCTAAAAAAAACTAGTCAACATCTGCTGTGATTGCATCGGTTAGTTAGTATTGTATTATTATTAGTACCGCGTCTTACTACCCGTTCGGACTATACGCACTTACACCAATGTGTAATGGTAGGTTGATCGTGAGATGAAATGGAAGACCTATGGTTTAACGTGGAATCCGAACCATGGGGATAGAGGCCTGGCATTCCACAAATTCACAAGTTGTTAATAATACACGTCTTGTCAGAGGTGAACGAAGGCAATCAGACAAATTTGTGCCTGGACCGAGAGTTGAACCCCGGATCCCCAGCACAGAAGTCATAACACCTTACCTCTAGACCACCAGGTCTCGCGTTAGTATTGTACTAAAATAAGTCTGTCAGAACTGTATGTCAGTTGAACTGAGAACACTAGCTAAAGAATTATGTCAGTTGAATTGAACATTAGCGCCGCCTGTCTGTCTGTATTAGAAAACGTTATAGTTTGCTGGGTTCCCACGGTCTTCTGTCGAACACGCAACCCAACCAACACCGAGCTTCATGGTACATACAGCATCTTGTAGGCCTACATCTTAGCACATTTACTAGACTACTCTTCTGGCGCGCTTAATTTGCTAACTGGAAGCTCGTCACCCGTGGTTGAAGGGGATTCAAGGTCCAGGGGACTCTAGTTCCATTCTAACTACTTCCTAACCTCTTAAATAGCCCTAAATAAATTATTTACGTCCATTTCGTCATATATATATATATGACGAAAAGGACGTAAATGTATACATATAAACGTTGCACCGTCTTACTAACCGTTCGGGTTATACACTTAAGTGCTAATTACGCTAATGTGTTAGGAATTGGGAAGGTTGAATATAGAGGAAGTGAACCCGAATTTGCTTGGAAGTCGAGTGGAAAACCATTTAGGGAAAACTACCCCAGTTCACCCGAGTGAGATTCGAACCCCGATCTCCGCGTCCTTGGCAGTCTAGCTCAACACAAAACCAGCGCGTTAGCTAAATACGCCACTGAGGATGTTTTTTATATATAATTTATATATATAGGCTATATATATTTTATAATACTCCAAATACAATGAAATTAATACATATTATTATTATTATTATTAGCACCGCGTCTTACTACCCGTTCGGGTTATACGCACTTACGCTAATGTGTAATGGTAGGGTGATTGTGAGATGAAATGGAGGACCTACAGTTTAACGTGGAATCCGAACCACGGTGGAGGCCTGGCATTCCTCACATTCACAAGAATTAATACATAAATGTTGCAAATCGTTGGTAGTTACAGGAATGTCCATATGTAGGTGTCCTGGAATTTTGTCAAAACTTTTTCTCTTTATTTAAAAAGTTTTGACAAAATTTCAGGACACCATTGACAGATATTCAAGATCTGTTGATATTAGCATGTGCAGACAACTACACTCTTATGTTGTTACTATAGAAATATTTGATTTATTTTGTCCAAAAAATTCTAATGCTATAAAAACCGTAGAGTTACTCGCGCTCCCTTCGGCGCACCTTAAGGCTGAGTCTTGAGAGACTAAACATGGATAGTTCAGTGGTAAGAGCATTGCACTCTAATCCATAGGTCCCGGGTTTGATTCCCGTGTCCAGGTATCATTTTTCAACAAATTAAAGATAATCTAAATACACTTATATAATTCTTTGTATCATTGATTTGTAAGCTATGTAGCCTACTTGTATAACGCTGTGTTTATAAATTGTACATTTTTTTATACACTCAGGGCTCATATCGGGTCACTTTTTTTTATCAAGTTACTAAAAGTCGCCTTTTTCCTCGTTTTCTACTAACATTAGTTGAATTGCTAATTTCAATTATTTCTTTTATGCCCAGATTTATTGTAATTTCATCACGCCAGAGCCGGCACTGCGAGAGCAACAGTGTTCTCTCTATCTGGCAGTCCCGCCTCCCCCCCCCTCCCCCCCGTCCTATGTGCGCATGCGTACAACAGTCTAATACCACGTCGCTGGTACTATGAAGCTCACATCTTCATACAAAGATTTTTCTATCTTTTTCATAAACTGGGGGATGGATACTGAAGTACTGACATTAAACTTAAGGAATATATATTGTACTACAAAAATAAATAATGAATTAAAGGAAAAAGGACTCATTATATTAAATGTTATCGATAATATCAAGTGGAAATAGAGGGTGCTGCAGTTCCGCAGTGCCTATTCACGAGCCGCCACTCTTTATAACATTATAAATGTCTTCTCTTTTAAGGAGTCGTCTGCTTGGGGGGAATATTGACATATTTTCTCTGAATTTACAATGGAAAAGGGCAATTATTTGAAAAAGAAGTGGTTTTAAAAAATTTATGGTAATCGCATTCTTTATTCCAAATGGGCGAAGAAGTTTAGTGACATTGAAGGAATTTGTGACACAATTATTAGTGTAATCAAAGGAATCCAAGGTTTGTCTCAGCATGCTGCATAAATAAAACGCTCGGATTAAGCTACAAACTGCTGTCAGTCCCGCAGAGGAAACCTGCTTCCAGCACATCTAAAATGGAGCCAGACTTGTTCTGCTATGACTTATTTCCTGTGTGACATCAGCTTCATCTTATCCGGGGCTGGGACAATAGATGCGTACAGTGTAAGAGACTGCAACAAAAGCAGAGATAATTTGGACTTCAACTTCAAAATGTTCAGCTTCACCGTCTGATTAAATTGGCGATAAATTTCAAGCTATGTTCCCTGGAGCAGTTTCTGATAATGTTTCTATATCTGCAGGGAAATTGAAGTACTTGATAACAGTTGGTCTTGGACCTTATTTTAAAGGGAAAAAAATTGTCGATGGTGTACTGCAATTACCTTACTACACGATCCAGTATGATGAAACTACTAATAATGCCGGGAAAAAAAGCTTCAATTAATGGTCAGGTAATTAAATTCGACTGCGCGAAAAGGGGGGGGGGGACGATTTCCTGGAAATAGAGAAAAATACACTATTTTGTCTCTTCTTTATGTTAAAAAGTAAGTTTTTTTTGTCACTATTTCAATTATTTTCAAGGTGAGACCTGTTCACTAAATAGGATTTTAAACTAAATCTACTTGGGCTCACTAGTTCCATTTATGTCTTACAGTGAATCACACTATCAAATTTATATTTAAATATAATGCGAGGGCCTAACTTTTGAGGAATTGCACCAACATATTCCTGCAGAGAATATGTGGAACCACAATGTGCAAACACATAACTTTCCCACATTTGTTCAGGACTCGAACGCTTGGCCATGAGTCCTCGCACTCACACATACACGCATGTCGGGGCGACATTATTAATGAAGCCCCGAAGTTTGTTACTATCGAATCAACATTTGCATAGTAATCCAGTTTAAAGGTGCCGCCTACTTGTGAGAGAATATTATCACTACAGTATAATAATAAAGTACTCGCTTCGGTAGCCACATGGTCTAACGTGCTACTCTCGCAGTAGTCTAGACTGTCGATAATGGGGAGATCGAGGTTCGAATCTCGATCGGGTATACTGAGGGTGGTTTTTCCTAAAATGTTTTCAACGCAAATGTGAATATACTTCCTATAAATATAACCTTCTCAATCCCTAAAACCACTAGCATAATTAGTAAATAGCCCGAACGGTTAGTAGGACGCGGTACTAGAAAAAAACGTAAAGCATATAGAGAAAGTTTCAAAAGTGGTAAATTAATACCGCTAAGTGCACCATTGGGATCGATTTCTACTTACATCTGTATAAAATTAAATTAATTTATTTTTGTAAACAAACTATCTAAAACTAAGACATTGATAGATTAAAAACCTGTTAGTATGTCTTTAAATAAATGACCTCATATAATCGCACAAACTTTCTCAAACTATGTATTATAGTTTAGAAAAAAATGTTCACAAAAAGAATTTCAGAAACTACCCTCAAATGATTTTCCCTCATAAAAGCAAACACATAATCTGGTTAATCCCAATAAACATTCTCTATATACAAATTTTGAACCGAATTGCTTAAATATTCTTAACAAATTTCAAAGTCTCAGAAATCGGTTATTTGAAAACAACCCTTTTTTTAAATGTATAAAAATATATTCTTATTTGTCGTGAAAAACTATTCCAAGATACCTATTTTGAACTCACTTAAAGGTATTTTGAAATATTTCAAATAGTATAAATTGTGTCACATAACTAAACTACCTTTAAATTAATTTATTTTAGAAAAACTAACAAACATTATTTATTACATAATTTAAAATAGTCTCCAAATAACAATTTTTAACAAAAGCATTAAAGCTATTTCCAAAATTGTTTAGTTTGTTCAATAATAATTGATTAGTGAACAACTGTTAAATGTTTTTTTCAAGAAAAACAAATAATTATTTATAATGTAAAAAGTTTAACAGATACTAATTTTTAACCAAATCACTAGAGCCATCTTTTTTCAAATAAAAAATTTTAAATGAAAATTAGTTATCAGTACACCACCATTAAACAAAATTACCCCCAAAAACACAAGTATATTGTTTTGTTTTTCAGGTCAAACATTACCCAGATATACATTTTAAACAAAATCGTCTAAGCCATTTTCAAAAAATTTGGAATTTAAAAAAATATATCGGTGATCTATATTTAATTTGAAGGCTAGAGTAAAAAAAATTTAATAATTGTAATTTCAAAATAGGCTGTTACTCTTAAGTTTGCAGTAAATAGACGCTCACTTCAAATTATTTTGTATATTGAATTATTTCTCAACGTTGACTTGGCTTTGCAAATTAATATTTAATCGAATCTTAAATCTTTTAGTTACTCAGCCTAGAATAGTAACATTTGACGTGATTTGACGATAGCGGCATTCATTGAGAATATGATATGAGCAAAACTTTTAGGTCCATTAGGGGTATATACTTCTTAGCTCTCGCCCTTGAAAATATCCTAATATATATATATTTCTGGATTAAGGGCGCCGCCTACGCGAAGGTAAATTCCTAATGGCAATGGCAGCTCTGAAGCATGAAAACTACTAAAACACTTTTCGCTTATCTTAATTAGTTGTACCTTGGCGAAAACTCGTCTTGGTCAACTTTTTTGCAACCCTCTTCGGTGGTCGGTCTAAGGCGCTACTATCACAATAAACTAGTCTGGCAATGATGGAGAAATCATGGTTCGATCCCTGCCGGGTGTACTGAGGTTTTTTCCATTCGCTTTTCCAAAAATTGCCAGGGAAAAACCACTCCAAATATCTTCTAGATACATTTAATTAAAAAAAATCCAGTCCAATATATCTATAAATGGCTTCTAAAGCCATCCGATTTGTATAAGAAGTATCCGTAGGGGGCCACTCCAAATAGCTTTTATATGCATATAATATTTAAATAAAACAATCGAGGACTACTCCAATTAGCTTCTAAAAGCATTCACTTTGGGTGAAGACCACTTTCAATAATTTCTAAAGGCATCTAATTACAAAAAAATCTTGACAAGAACCAGTCAAAATAGCTTCTAAGGCCATCCAATTTTAAAAATTTGCTTGTGTAAGACCACTTGGATTAGCTTATAGAGCATTCATATTGTAAAAAAAAAAAAAAAAAATCTAATTTATATATTAAAAAAATCTGGGGGGTACTTCTTAAAATATTTTCAAAAATTCGTCAAAGGAGGACTACTACAAATAACCTATAGGAGTATCCAAATTAAAAACAAAATCTGTTGAAGCACTATTCTAAAAGATAATTTTCTAAAACTCCCCAAATGAGGACCATTATAAATAGTTTTTAGGAGCATCCCATTTTCTAATAATAACTGGAGAGAGGAAGGTAGAAAGTCCCTAAAAACCTTTTGTTACTTGCTGCCCCCCACCACCCCTTACATTAATAAAGTTCCACCACTACTGTATAAAATAACAATGTTTTTATTTCTTATGGTTTAATAGTAAGTCTTAACATCCTGTCATAAAATTACTACCTTGAACCTTCTTTAACCACCACCCCCACCACAGTTAAAATCTCTCTACGCCCTCGGGCATAGAGGTCCTTAATTCAATTTCTGGCAAATTGTTGTCCTACTCAGTTAAAAGCGTGCCCATGTTCATGCATTAATCAGGTTACATGATTTTCCAAGATTTAAACTAGGTGTGTAGACCACAGTAAGAACACGAGAGGAAGAAAAGTAACCGTTATAGTATAACTGTCAGATATTAACCTTCCTTCCGTGTTTTTAGTAATGGTTTAAACGTTTGTCTAACGTTAAGTTGCCTCTATACTCTCAAATTTGAATTAATCGGTAGGCCTACACTTTAAAAACAATACATAATGCACCTTATCAGTTCTAATAGATTCAATTAAACTTTGGTTTGATCAAAACCTTTCTGAGATCTGATACCAGTTTGTACACACATCCACACATTAAAGTGCTCAAAATAAATAGAAAATTAACTATTTAAAAAGTTTAACGTCTTTACCAATGACCTCAAGAGGGCCGCCTAATGGAGCGCTGAAACGCGTTTTAAACGTTCGGAAATCACGCGTTTATTGATAATTGATTTGTTATTTTAAAAATAAAGGCGAAAGATATCAACATGTTTCTATGAAATTAATAATCTTACAGTTAAGTTTTATGATCTTAAAAAAGGAGGAATTAGTTAGGAATCAAACTACGTTTAACGTGAAATGTCAAATTTCTATAATCAAGATGAATTGTTTTAACTTATAAGCCTAAGATTTAACCATACTTTAAAAAATCAAGTCATGTTTTAACAGAATCATAACATAAAGTTCTAAGATAATTGAGATCGTTCTAGAGGTTTTGAAGCTTCTGAACTGTCATTCTCATATAGTTAGTTTGGGTGCTAATTTTGCACTAACTTGCGTGTTCTATAACACGTTTTAAGATATATTTTGAGATTGGTTTTATGATGGGCCGTTAAATTAACGAGAAACTCGTTGGAAACCTTGTCGTTCTTATAGTTTAACTGTCGGCTATAAAATAGTTTTATGTTTAAAATTACCTTTTGATATCTACATTATTCCTAAAATTGCGAGGTTTTGTACATAATATTTATAGTGTACCTAAGACCAAACAATATTTTAATGCCCAGAAAACTATTTGGTTTTTTGATGGAATCACATATTATCGAATGGAACTTTGACGTTCTTATAATGCTTTTTATGTCCCCTTTACACGCCAAGGATTTTTACTGTTCTCTCAAAAGCAAACTTTTTTTTTAGAACAAATCTTACTTGATGTTGTATTAAGTTTTATTATTAAGTAGAGTTGGGTTTAATCCACTATTTTACGAACCCGAATCTTCATTTATCTTCGAGTCCCTAATCTTGAATTCTAATCCAAATTTTCTACAAAGTTAATAACATAAAATTAAATATGAACGTTACGGTTCTTATTAACTACTCTTATTTCTAAACAACAATATTACAAATAATTAGTACTTATTAATACGTCTATTAAATACACATCTTGAGTTTGTCGCACACGTCCGTTACAATGTGAAAATACGCACTCTTGTGTGGACACTCTCAGCCCTATTGCTTGACTGTGTCTTTTGTCACACCTGTCCAGTTTAGCCCTACACTAGGCCCGTTGGAATGTCCCTCCACCCCCCTGCTATGAAGGGTGGACCAAGCCTGGTGACTGCTCAGGGCTGACTTGAGCATGGATGGTTTCGCTCGCTACACTACCCCCCCCCCCCC
>CABFOV010009878.1:0-17912 GCA_902141375.1 Timema poppense
CCATAGTCCATAGTTTTAGCAAGGTAATAAATATCACGGTGTTAAGGTGCTTGTCACGGAATAAGGAACCATGTATCACGGACTTAGGACACTTATCACGTAATAAGGGCCTTGCTATATATTTATAATAACAATGTATTTCCATACTAAAAAATTAATAAAATAGGTTAATATTTTATAAACAACTAATAAAAATTTCAAACTTTAAGTTACTTGAAATATTTTTTTAGCTCAAATTGCATGGAAAAAAATCATCTCAACCTAATATTATCACGGAATTAGGCTACTTTACCACATCATTGGCATTAATTACGCTTTAAAAGTTGTTCAATATTTTTTATTACTTTCTACACACAAGAATTAAAAAAAAGTTTAAATGACATAATCTTTATCTAGTCAAGGTTCCAAGTGCCATAAGCTGTTTTTAATAAGAGTTTCAAGTGCCATAAGTTAAACAGCTAATTATAGTGCCATGTTAAATTTAAATCAGCTTTCATTCATATGAACTGAAATTCTGTCAATAAAATTGCCTAGCTCTTTCAAGTAAGAACGGAATTATACTTGCGAGTTATTTCTTCTTGACTTCTGACAATTTCGGGGTGGTTAGTAATCTCTAAGTTATCTTCTTGAAGTCATAGAGAAATTTTCCCTTTTTCATTACGTTGATATGCTTCCAACTTTCTTAATCACTTATGTTTCCTTGAATGAAATGTGCCCAGGATGATCCGTTGACACCTTTAGCATGTTTATTTTAGATATTTGGCACTTACTGGTATTTATGATTTAATCTGCGGCAACCTTTAAATTAAATTAAATATTTTCTTTATTTCAACAATATTTAAGACCTTAGATACTTTTGCATATCTGACTACACTATATAAGGTGGGTGGACCTGATATGGCCATACTAAGATGTGAGAATTTTTCCAGCCGCCATTTAAAAAAAAGAAGCAAAACCAACCCTTTTTTTAAATCGTTCTCTGGCGAATGGACTTTCTTTAAAAAAATTGCATTCTCCATAAAAATAGTTTTACTGGTCCAAAATAACCAAATTCCAAAAGCCAACATAGTGGCCATATCAGGAACATGTGCACATTATATGGCCACCCCTTGTTTCATGTTCTACAAATCGTGATTTTCTTTCAGTTTCATAGTGCAGTTCTGATAAAATTAAATATTTTTGATGTAAAATTATTAAACATGATACTAAATAATCCTTTTTAGTATTCAAAAGTGGATTCAAAGCAGGATTTTCCATGAAAAATGGAGTTGTTTAAACAATTGACATTTACGCTTTATTTCAAAAAACAAAAATTTAAAATCATTCAAGAAAAGAATATAAGATAAAAATGAGATTCTTTAAACAAATTACTGGTTGCAATTGGGACAAATAAAAATGTCTTTGTCAGCAGCAGTGAGGCCAACACACTCTTAATGATAGAAATTCCCACAGACTATGCAGAGTCGATTGTCCTTGACTTCGTCCTCCTCACAAACACTGCAGTACCAACTTTCAGATTCTGTAGTTTTCTGAGTCTTTTTCTTGCTGGATTGCTGCTGTTTGGTCTTTGGCTTGTTGGTCAACGGCTGTTTCGTGGTTGGTCTCTTTTTTGGTTTAGACACCTGAGCTTCTTTTGGTGTTACAGTTATAATTACAGAGGTTCATGGAATTGAATAATCACTATAACTTTAGTGTGTTATATAAATGGATTAGTTATTTTAATTGATAAAGTTACAAGTTAGATACATAGCAACCCGTGTACGCACATGGTTGATACAGAACAAGAAGTGGAAGCAACATAAGTCAAATATGCGAGTTATAGGCCTAACACACACGTGATAGGGCCGGAAACATATGTAACTAATAATTCAAATATGACTATGTTTTTATTCACACATTTGGCTGGAAAAAAATAATTTCAGATCAATCCCATGCGAATTCATGGATGGTCTTATGAACCTCGTTTTTCTTTTCCTTTTTGCCGTTGGCAGAAATTCATCAAAGCTGGATGATTTAATGTCTGGTGGAGAGTCTTCTCTATCCATACATAGAGCAACAACGTCAATAGGATAATCTGTTTCAGACGACGATGACGAATCAAGATCGACAAGTCGATAACTCTTAGAACGTTTAGTTTGTTGTGGTGAAGTGTGAGCAACTGAAGCCAGAAGAGTAGTGGATTGGTCCAATGAGCTGCAAGAAGGAACCGGATCACTGCTGGTGCTCGGCTGATTGTTGTCAGGCAAGCCTGAGCTTTGTTGGTTGTTCAATTTAGGAGGCGAGAGTTCAGTCACAGTACTAGGGGCAAACGCCTCTTCTGGGATCACATTCGGGTTGAACGGGTAAATACCTGTGACTATGAAGCCACTAGTCATATTGGATTGTGTCATTGATCTGCCCCATGCTGGGGTGAACACATCAGGAAAGTTCGAACGAGTGATATTATTCTGGTCCTGGTGTGAGATAAAAAAATCTCAGAACCTCCTGGTCCCAAAACGTTTCAAAGCTCCTGAATCAATTTTTGTCCAACGGTTGCAATTCGTGAGTTGTGTTGGATGGCAAGCAATAGAGGGCAATCTAATGCTTTTCAGCCTCTTAACAAATTTTGTAATCGAGGTGTGCCTTGGCTCCGTCAAAAATTAGAAGGCATGGTCCATTGGTTTTAAATCTGGCAAAATGTTGCAGAAAATCAACAAAAGTTTTAGTTGTCATGCTCCCCTTAGGAGTCATTTGAGTCGATGATCCAGCAGGCAAACCTTTCTCCCAGGCTTTATTTTTTCTCACTCCTGAGTATAAAATCATTGAAGGGATGATCGAACTCACAGCATTCCCACAAGTCATAACTGTAACGCTCTCCCTGTGTTTTTTCCCCACAATACGAACTCATGAAGCCCCCTTTTGGACTAAAACTCTTGAATCCTTATGCCGGCATCCTTTTTCATCCATATTGAAAACCCTTTCTGGGAATACAAAGAAATTGTATTTGGTGAAGATTTTTCTTTAGTTTCGCAAAGTGATCAGCAACTATGAACTTGTTTAATTTCTGAGACTGGGCTGGGTTCAGTCTTTGATCTTTTCGTAGTGCAACGTCAGCATTCCCCTTCAAAAATCTGTCAAACCACTTACGACCAGCGGTCTCTTTAAAACTGTTTGGGATGTTGTTTTCTTGACAGAAACGAAAAAAGTTGAGCTTATGGATGCTAGGAGTCAATGGATAACCTACAGAAGACAAACGAAAAATTCTCTGGCATAGCTGTTTTTCTTGTTCGGGTGTCAAGGTGGGTTTTCCACCCAAATTTGACTTCTTTAAAGGGCCTTATTTCTCCAAATAACGGCGTTAAGTACGTCTAGGTACACCTGATATTTCTATCTGTTTGGCCATATCAGGTCAGCTTTCACGAAAATTGTTTGATTATGAAAAACTCGTAAAATATACTTCATCAATGAACACACCAATCGAAAGAGCATTTAAAACTGAATAGAGTACGATGGTTTTCATAAAAAAAGTTTTTGAAACACATGCATAAAACAAAGGAGACTTACCAGAGAAGAACAAGAAGAGCTCCCACGAAAAAGACAAAATATGCAACTGACGACATATTGCTCAACCTGGCTGGACGGGAAATGATCACGTGACACACTAGGAGGCCCCCTCACTGGATGCTGATGCCATCTAGCGGATTTTTTTGTTAGCTAACTCACAATAGGGGGATGGCCATATCAGGAACATGACCATAACACGGGCACCCACCTTAAATCAGTAAGTACAAAACTGGTACAGAGACTTTTACTTTTTTAAATCAGAATGAAATCACAGTCACAACTTAATAAACTGTGGCCACTTACTAGAAATTTTTGAGTACCGTAAAGAACCGTATAAGAACGGTTTTCAAATTTGAATGTAAAAAAAAAATCTTAAATAAAAGCATTATAGCGAATAATTTGAGTCCTACCTTATTTTATTGATACCAAGACATCAGAAAGTTCCGAAGTTAACTCTATATATTTTTCTAAATGTGTTCCTATTCTCCCCACAGAAACGGGTGAGTAGGAACACCTGTTAAATTATTTGTTGTTTCTATTCGTACATGTGTAGGATCATTTGGAATGAGCAACAGCTGTGAGGGGTGTAAAGGAACACACAGCTATCATGAAAGAAATGTGTGTTGTTTTTCATGGAAAATACATAGGTACTTCTTCTTGAGCTTGGCTTAATACAAAAACAAATCACTGAGGTCGCTCTCAAAGCTGGTCGTCTATTTAAAACGAGAAGATGCGCTAACATTTACTAATAAGGTAATTTTTTTTTTTACAATATCATTTAATCCAAAAAATGCTTCTTCTTCCGTTTGGAAAAACTTCCAAGTTTGAGGAATCTTCTTGATAATAACTCCAACATTATCAGTCATCTTGAGGGTGCAGCACTTTTCTAACATAGAGCCTGAATGTGTCTTTGGTCCTATCATTCACTTTGACCACTAGGAAGTCTCAGGTGTTCTAGGACTGTCTGGAATATGAATGTTAGATTATTCATCAGATGTTGTTGATAACACAAGCTCTTTGTCACTATCATGTAGGGAGTAGTCCGAGTCATCCGAAGAACTTGATTGTGGGATTAATCTTGGCTTCTTTTTGGGACGTCCTTTAGTTCTAGGTGCTGGTTCTCTTGAAACTGGATTACTCGAATCACTGTTTTGAATTCCCGAAGGTTCTGGTTCAGAGTCAGCCACACATAGTTCTCCAGTCTGTCTCTGCAACACTTTTTCCATGTGTGACGTTAAGTTTTGTTTTCTGAGCATAATCAAACTGTCTAAATGTCTGCAACAGTTCTCTGAAAGTCTCATCATTTGCTTCTACCTGAGCCGTTTCTGACAATGGTGTCTGTATTCCTGACTGGCTTCCACTCCGATTACTGTTATCGGTACTAGGGTCTGAGCTCGGTTACATCTGAAGAACTTCAGTACAATATAAACGCACCATGCCACACTTTTTGTATACATATTTCACGTTTTCCTCCTTAAGAGAATCGCACAGTTTTTTCAACAGCCCAAGGAACTAATGTTTGGGGACAGTAGCCTCACCTCTGCCTGGGCCTTTTTTTCATTCAATTATTCGATGCCATTAAATTTTCATAGGCCTGAAAAATGTCACGTCGAGTGGTTGGGTGAGATGAGTGGAAATACTGGCTAAAATTATAGACTTGATGCTCTTTTCTTTTCAAAGAGTGATCAAATCTAATGACAACTGAGACAAGTTTTCCCCAATCAAGTATTTTGTTCTTTGGAGGTCTTTAAAAAAGGGGATTGCAATTGAATATACCCAGTCCCAAAAATAGAAACTGTCGAACCAGCCTGAATTGGTTCGATTGAATCGTGATTTGTTTGGACCTCCTTACTTCCAACTATCCTAAAAATTCTTCTCCTTATAATCTACATAAGGAGGCAGTATTTTGCCTTCTCCATTTGCAGCAAACATCACTGAAGTGAAGTAGATGCTTATGAAGAGTGTAGTACCTTTTCTGGATACTTGCATCCACATCTGAAGATCAATTTATGTTTTCCTGGGTCGTCACATAAATGAATCTCATCATAATTGATGATGTGACTTGCGGGTACGTCCTTAAGCTCTCGTTCAAGCTCGTCAACATATTTGTTGACGATATTAGGAGACACAGCTGCCCTCGACCTTATTCTGTCGCATTCTTGATGGCAATGAGTTTTTGTGACGAGTTAGAAAATTCACGGCCAGGAGTGTTGTTCTTGAACTTTGGTACAAGTTTCCCTCGGCGTTCAAGATAATCTCACACTAGTGACCGTAACGTGAGTGAATTAAGAGGGTAGCCCCAGTCGTTATACATTCTCAACCTGTCAACTAAAACTGCCTCTTCTTCTTCATTTAGAGCTGTCTGTCTGTCCTTTCTTTCTTTGTTCGGTAATTTTTCACATGTCTATGTAGGATAGTAGTCAGAATATTGAACTTTTAAGAACATATCTTGTAACAAAGCCCTTTTTTTATACCATCAATGGCTTTCTTTAGATATTCTGGTGTGTACTTCTTATTCATGCTCTTTAGAGCTACAGATTGATATTTTCGCGGCATGTTTGCCGAAACCTGCACCAAAAACTCTTATTATAGTATAAAAGTAAATACCCCTCTTCTTAGGAGTAATATATGTAGTTGTCACATGAAACATATATTACTCTTTGGGGGAAAAAAAAATTAATAAAAATACGCGATTGATATCTGTGGAGTGAATAGGAACACAAAAACATCGTGTTCCTATCCACTACACAGATTACAAATCTATGACGTCACAGCTAGTAATTGTTTTTCATATTCACTGTAAAACCGAAATGAAAGTGTTATTATAACATCATTATATAGGCCTACAGGAAACTAAAAAATAATAATATCACGTTTATATTTAAAGTAATTTTTACTTATAAAAGTTTTGCCCACCTGGCGGACGGGGTTTAGAATAGTCCCGCTGTAACCCCTGCTTGTCGTAAAAGGCGACTAAAAGGGGAGGCTTCTGTGCAGAACGTACCTCGTGCAGGACAAACCTATCCTATATCTTTCCTTTCACACCATTTTCTTCTTCCTTCACTTTCACTCCTTTTTTTCACTCTTCCCCTCTTCACTTTATCTCTCCTTACCTCTTTCTTCCACTTCCCTGCCGTTCAGTCCTGCACAGACTTTTGGGCCCTACGTTGACCATTGCAGCGAACACGGCTCTCCTCGGTTTATTATTGGATACCACTGCTTTGAGCTCCTTAATGAAAGTGTGCCGGTTGTAATATCTTAGTAGAAGGGCTTTAGGGATGACAATAACCGGGTACCCTACTTTGGGAAAAGATCGGTTGCGTTCATGAGGGCCCGGACGTAAAATTGGCACTTTCCTACACCCAATTGCTGTGACAACCTCTCTCTCGGCGATGCTCTATGCGAAGGTTGTCATGTCTAGCGTCGTATAGGGCCTCTCGTCGGGACAGTTAACAGGGCCTTATGTGGTAGTACCAACTTGGGTCACCCTGGGTCTACGATCCGAGTACTGTGTAGGTTGTCCCCAAATACGGCATGGCCGATAACATTGTCACCGCTGGCACCGTACTGCCAATTTCTGCTGGCATCTCACTGCCCGGCCCCTCACAGGGCCGTAATATTGATAAGAGGCGGAAACGGGTAAGGCCGTCCAGCCCTGTCATGGTAGAAACCCAGGAAATGATGAGGCCGAAGCCCCGCTTCCTGGTGATGTCTCGAGACGATGCCAATGGAAACCTTAAGCGCGTCAGCCCATTTATCCTCGAAAGAGCGATAAATGGTGCAGCAAAATCAGACGTTTCTATAAGGAAACTGCGTGATGGCACTATTTTGATTCAGACTGCAACTGACGTCCAGTCCTCTAACATCATGGCTATTACTGAAATACCGTCGAGTAATACGAGTCCAATACCGGTGAAGGTGGAACCTCACGGGTTCCTCAATGTTTGCAAGGGAGTGGTCACTTGTTTTGACCTCGACTGCGTGAACATTGAGGAGATCTGTGAGGAGCTTTCCCCCCAGCATGTCACCGAAGTTTACCGTATTGTGACAAAAAAGAATGGACAAGAAAAGAAGACGGATACGTATATCCTCACTTTTGCGACACCTACCCTTCCAAAGGAGGTCCGAGCAGGTTTCCACGTGCTCAGAGTCCGGCCGTATGTCCCGAACCCTCGGCGCTGTTTTCAGTGCCAGGAATTTGGGCATACGAAGCTGCGATGCCGTGGTAAGCCAACCTGTGCGGATTGCGGACAGGAGGCTCACGAAACACCGTGTGAGTCTCCGAAGTACTGCGTCAACTGCAAGGGTCCGCACTCCGCCTGGTCTCGGGCTTGTCCGAAATGGAAGGTGGAAAAGAAAGTCCTGGAGATACAATCCGAAAAGAAGATATCATATGCCCAGGCACGCAAGGAATACGTATCCAGTCAGGCTCCGGTATTTCAAACTTCATATAGCCGGATTGTCAGTCAAAACATAAACTGCCCCAACTGCCATTGCGCAGTTAATTTTGCCAATACGTCATCGCGACCTGTGCCATTGGTCTCATCTCGAGACATTTATAGTGATTCCGCGCCAAGTTCCGTGGCGCCCAGATTTTTAAATGAGGCCAAACCACCACAACGGTCGTCTCCCCCACCTATACCACCGAGGAGACCTCCTCGAGGAACCCCCCCGAGCCCGCCTCGGGGAACCCCCCCGAGTCCGCCTCGGGAAACCCCCCCGGGTCCACCTCGGGGAACCCCCCCGAGCCCGCCTCGGGGAACCCCCCCGGGTCCACCTCGGGGAACCCCCCCGAGCCCGCCTCGGGGTACTAAAACACGGGAGGCCGTTGTTGAGCCTCTCACACTCGCCTCTGGGCTTCCGGAGGTTGAGTTGAGTTGTGAAACAGCTGAGGCCGCTAAGGCGAGTTCTACTGGTGCCTTGAGGAAGGACCAGAGAGGGATCGCCTACAATAATCCGAATAAGAAATCGTCGAGGATACTACCAAAGCCTTCACCTAAGGGTCCAACAACCCAGTCTCTCAGAGACAAACCGAAGCCTCTCCTGAAGCGGGAGGTCCAGGAGAGACTGGGAAAGGCAAGAGGACCTAAAAAGGCCCTCAACCAATTTTTAATTTTAAGAGATAGTGATATGGATTGCGAGGATAATTAAATCTTATATTAATAAAGTATGTCGCTACTACAATGGAATTGTAGGGGTTTCTATGCTCGTGTAGAGGAAATTAAACAACTAATTTCTTCCCTGCATCCTTCCATCTTGTGTTTGCAGGAGACCCACTTCCGCCCAAATGACAACCCGATGCTTCGTGGGTACGATGTGTATCGTACCGACAAGCCTTTCTTTGATCGGGCTAGCGGAGGTGTGGCTATATTCGCACGAAGCAATATATACCATAAAAATATTAATATTATATCTGATCTCCAAGTGATCGCTGTCCGAATCTCCCTTTCTGTGGAAGTGACAGTGTGCTGCATCTACCTCCCACCAGGTGAACGTGTTTCAAAGAGGAGTCTTGAGGCCCTCTTTATACAACTTCCCGCCCCCTATATTATCTTGGGGGACTTTAACGCACATAACCTGGTGTGGGGATCTAATTTTACAGATGCCCGTGGGAGGATGGTAGAGGATATTCTTGTCTCGGGAAACCTGGTGTTAATGAACACCGGGACCCAGACACACTTCTCTACATTTAATGGTGTATCCTCTGCCATTGATATAACTTTATGTAACCCCGGGATCGCTGCTCACTTCCTTTGGGAGGTTCATTCGGACCTATGTGGCAGTGATCATTATTCCATTCTGCTCTCACCATTCAAGATCTTCCCAGTACAGCACGGATACCCCAATGGGTGCTAAAACGTGCTTACTTGGATAGATTCCGCAAGCTAGCTGTATTTGGTAAATCCCAACATCCTGACGTCGATGTTAAGACTGGGTATTTTACTTCGATGGTCATCGCGGTGGCGAGTGCTTCCATCCCTAAATCCTCGCCACCGACCTGTTCCCTGGTGGAGCGAGGAGTTTCGGCTGGTTATTTCTGACCGTCGAAGGGCCCTACGCCTCTTCCAACGACGTCCCACTAAAGAGAATCTGGAGTCATTCCGAATTCTACGCGCCGAGCTCGCCGTGTTATTCGAGAAAGCAGAAGGGAGTCTTGGAGACATTTTATTTCAACCCTTACAATTACCACTGCCACAACTAAGGTTTGGGACAATAAACGTAAATTAATTAGTAGCAAAAATTCAATTAATAGTATACCTGCCCTGCTATCTAACGATTCGCTAGTCTCCTCTCCTGTGGAGGTTGTCAATGTATTGGGCTCGATCTTCGCCGCTATTTCTAGCACTTCGAGCTACATTAAGGAGTTCGCGTTGCATAAGTGAAACATCGAGCGCTATGCTACTGATTTTGGTCAAAGTCGAGGGCGAAGACTATAACTCCCCCTTTACTAATGAAGAACTTATCCATGCCCTGTCCCAGGCGGGCAAAACAGCTTCTGGCCCGGATGACATCCATTAAAAAATGTTGCGCCAACTCCCCCCTGCCGGACGGGGGTTCCTCCTAGACCTCTACAAATGTGTTTGGGAATCTCGTCAGTTCCCAACACTGTGGAGGCAAGCAACCGTCAACCCAATATATAAAAGTGGCAAGGATAAATTACAGCCAGCTAGTTATAGACCTATAGCATTAACTAGTTGTGTATGCAAAATATTATAGAAAATGATCAATAAAAGATGTATATGGTATTTAGAATCCCGCAATCTACTATCCGATATGCAATGTTGCTTTCTTCGTAACCGATCCACGGTGGATCACCTTGTTCGCCTTGAGACGGCAGTTCGTGACGCCTTCATTCATAAACAACATCTCTTGGCAGTCTTCTTTGATTTGGAGAAGGCTTACGACACCACCTGGCGTTACGGCATTTTATCCGATGATTTTATTCAAGAAAATGGGGTGCCTCAGGGTAGTATTTTAAGCTGTACGTTGTTCGTTATTTTGAAAAATAGCATTGTAGACAACGTGTGCTTGCCTGTTCGTTCATGCCTTTTCGTGGATGACTACGCAATTTATTGCAGTTCATCGAGTCTCCACAGGGCTGAACGACATATACAATTAGCTGTCAACGGTCTATGGATGTGGGCATCGCGTAGTGGCTTTACCTTCTCAGTGGCCAAGACGAAGGTCGTCCACTTCCATAGATTACGCGGAATACAGTCGGCCCCCAATATTTTAATGAACCACGTTGTTTTACGAGTCTCGAAGAGCGTAAGGTTACTGGGACTTTTATTTGATTTTAAACTAACTTGGATCCCCCACATCAAAGACCTGAAAGCGAGGTGTATCAAAGCATTGAATTTACTTAAAGTAGTTAGTGGTCGCTCTTGGGGTGCTGATAGGGAAACCTCGATGCGGCTGTATAGGGCCTTGGTAAGATCCAAACTAGATTACGGCAGTTTTGTTTATGGCTCTGCTAGACCCTCGGCGTTAAAGATGTTAGATAGTGTCCACCATGCTGGCATTTGACTGGCTACTGGTGCCTTTGGTACATCCCCAGGTCAAGTTTCTCCCTGGAAGATACGCCTACCGAAATGATATTTTGACCTTGCCAAGTTCCCTAATGCGACCACCCCATACTTTGTATCCGAGAGGACCTTTAATGAGCTCCTCGGATTCCACTTTCTGGGTTTTAAACGCATTTACACGGAAGGCTCAAAATGCGGGGCCTCCGTGAGATCCGCCTTTGTTGTGGAAGGATTCAATTTTAAATTTGCTTTACCTGGTGAATCCAGTGTTTTTACGTCAGAACTATATGCCATTTTTAAATCGTTATGTTTTTTTTTTATCATAAGTGTCACCGTTCTGTTCTTATCTGCACGGATTCCATGAGTGCTCTGTTGGCATTGTCCACTCTCTACTCCTGAAATCCTCTTGTGCAGATGACACATGAACATATTTTAAAAATCGATTCATTAAACACCCGGCTCGCCTTTTGCTGGATTCCTGGTCACGCCGGTCTTTCAAGAAATGAACTGGTGGACCAGGAGGCCAAGGAGGCAGCTCGCCTGCCTCCTGAGGCGAGTCTGGGTGTCATGTTTTTAGATCTAAAGGGCTTTGTAAGGCATGAGGTTTTACGTACCTGGCACGACCAGATGGTTTCGACCCCTGCTCAGAACAAGCTGCGGTCCATCAGGGATGGTGTGTCGCGGTGGCCCTCTTCTATTCGAAAGTCTATAAGAGAGGAGGTCATAGTGACAAGACTCCTCGTCGGACACACATCATTGACCCATGGGTTTTTATTGAGAGGGGACCCACCCCCAGTGTGTGAGTTTTGCGATGCTCCTCTTAGTGTGTATCACATTTTGGTGGAGTGTCGTAAATATGCCCCTATCCGCCTGACTCTTGATTTTAATGGTGACTTAGGCTTTTCATTACGCGATAGCGCGGAAGGAGTTATTTGTTTACTCCGTTTTATACGCCAGGCGGACCTTTTTAATACCATTTGAGTCACTTTTATAAAGTGACTCATCTGTATGTATCTCATATTGAGACCTTTTTAACGATTTTAGTATATTTTAAAATGTTTGTTTTGATTTTTTATTGGAGTTTAACTCCTGGTTTTTTTTAGCTAGTGTATCACTCATTTGTACTAAGAGCCCATTTGAGCACTCCTATTGAGTGTCTCAGATGGGTATTTTATTTCTTTTCTGTCTATTATTTTATATTTATACTATTTATTATTTTGTGGACTACCTGTATATTCTGCAGATAAATTATTATGTTTCTCCCCTATGGGGATTTTACTAGGTTTTTATTTTATCTCAAAGCCCTAATGACCTCAATGTGTCGATAGGCCTTAAAACCATAATAATAATAATAATAATAATAATAATAATAGAAGTTTTGGCAATTTCAAATATCTGTGGTTTTTAATGGCTTTGTTTACTCTCTTGTAAATATGAAAGCAGTGATGCCAACTACACAACTTGATTTCCCAACGTATTAACAAGTTAGCCAATTGGCAAAAATTAAACATCTCTAAAAGAGTAATTTTTTCTTATTACATGAAGTTTTGTTCCTATTCCCCCCATTTTACGGTAATTTCTTTGAACTGACCAATATTAACCAGGGACTACATCAAAAACACCACGGTGTGGTTTTTATTCGCTCCCACTTAGCTATCTGACCAGAGGATAAGTGTATCCTATTTTAAAATATTGTAAAGATTAACAAGATGAAACAAAGAGGATCCGATCTCATGGTTGCGTCTGGTGGCAAATGTCTCGTCCCACATACACATGTAGGCCTGGACTGTATCCCCGATATGAAACCCTAGGTCATAGAAATTCAATTGATGGGAATAGTACATATAACTTTGCGTTAAATTAGACGCAAGCAAAACTTGTTCAAGATCTATGGATATCCTAGAAAGCTCACAATGTTTGAACCGACTGTTGTACGAATCATTGGCCATGATTTGCAGTGCACGTTTATATATATATATATATATATATATATATTGATTCAACAGCTGCATTGTTTTAAGACTACGTACTTTTGCTTCATCTTTTGAGGTCTTAATTTGCACAGCCNTATATATATATATATATATATATATATATTGATTCAACAGCTGCATTGTTTTAAGACTACGTACTTTTGCTTCATCTTTTGAGGTCTTAATTTGCACAGCCAACTCATATTTCCGACACGTATCTATCAGTCCTTGGACGGTGGAAAAACGCATTTGGAAAGTTCTTCTTAAAAACTTAGTGTTAGAACTGGTAAGAGACAAGACTTTCTGGATACTTTGTTTTAAAAGTAATCCACATTCTGTTGGTGTTCAAATCCGGACTGAGATATTCTCTTGTCAATTTGGCACGTCCATAGTGACTTTCTTCTCTTGGAAATGATAGAATATGCATTTTAATATTATTCCAGTCTACATCTGAAAATTTTTGATTCCTTTTATTCATCTTTTTCTTACTTTCATAGTATCTTTCCCCCGGCTTCAGTTTTTTCTGAAGAGTTTGTATTTTTATGTGGCCTATTTGAAAAATAGTTTGGAATGTTTGTTTGTATACATAAATGCTTTCTCCATCCTTATCGGGTATTTCGTAGTGCATTGTTGATTGTCTGTAACTAACGATAGGACCATCATATTTCTCATTCCGACGTCGATTGACAGGAACAGCATGTATAAAGCGGGCCTTAAACTATCAATAATATTGACAATACAGCCGTCATTCCTCGTGCCAACCAGTCTCAAACTTGCCTTACTTACACGATCAATATTATTGATAATACTTTTGTTAATAAAGTTGCACACGGGCAGTGTTAATCTGTGTGGTTTTATTCGGTTATTTCTGGGTTTTGTCCATCCAAAACATGGATAATCGCACAAAAGGTTGCATAGCTATTATTTTCTCGCTTGTAACTACTTGTTGAGTGAAACGCAAACGCTGGAATGGTTGAAGAAAAGAGAAGAATATTCTCATCTAGTTTTGTTGAAGGAAATCAACCTCAGTGATGTTACAGATGGTTGAGCCGTTTTTGAAAACAGATGACGCACGAGAGAAAGTTTAACTGTTAAGGAAAGATTATCCTTAACCCTGAGATACTTGGCCACTGGAAACATTTTGAAGACTTGAAGTTTTCTGTCGTCATGTCACCAGCAACTATCAGTGCAGCTCTAGTCGAAACGCTTATATATGTCCTACAAGACTACACGAAGGTAAGTTTTCATAGTTTTTATTTATTTGTTCATTTTATCCATTTTTTATTTTTACATCCCTTTGTACCTGCGTACTTTCACTACAAAATTGAAGGATACCAATGTATTGGCTGTTTGATATTCCTCCCTACATAGGTATAGCAATGAGCCAGTACAACGGCTCCCTTCACTTTGTGATTGAAAGTAAGCAGGTGGTACATACTTGGTACGTAGGTAGGAAAATGAAAAAAATAGGGAGATGCATTAACTACTAGAAAAATAAATACGTATATTGAATATAGCAGACAGTACAAAGTAAACATTTGTCCCGAAATTTGAAATAACTTATACATTTAAAAAACTTGAGCAAACACTTCAAAACCGCCAACACTCACCCTTTTAAGTTCTGAAAAAGTGAGGAGATGTCCTCTGTAAGCTCATTTCGAATGGTGGTGTCGTCACAGTTGAGGAAGAAGTACTGTAGTTGAATGTCGAGAATGATGAACTAGTACTCTGCGAATTATCTTAGCTTCTTGGAGGTTCATGTCCCATATTTATTTTAACGTAGTCGCGATGAAGAGTTCCCAAGCTTGCCTCAAAAAGGATGTAATTCATTGCTTTATCTGTGAATGTTCTTTATCTGGTCTTTAAAGTGAGCAATTTTTCCCTCCAAGCTTTAGCAATGGTCGGAATTTTGCTGTCAGGGTTTGATGAGGTTTCCAAAAGGGTAGGCCTACATGCTTTTTGTAAAATCACGTTTTGATTGGAGATTGTACCTTGCATTCTTGACTTTTTGTTTCGAGGAGTTTGAAAAGGTGTTGGCGGGGAATCATTGATGTTGAAGCTGTGGGACTAGCAGAAGTGTCCTGAATGTGTCCATCTATTTCTTGGCTCTGCGTACCATCCTCTTCTTGCTCCATTTCCTGAAAACATAGAATGTTTTACAGTCACGTTCCTCTTATCACAGCAATGCGTTGTTTTTGAATTTAATTATTGTTTTGTTTGTTTCAGTTTCCCACGACTGTTGCAAACTGGGGTGACATAGCTCACGAATTCGTAATTCGATATCAGTTTTGGAATGCGTTGGGCTCATTGGATGGGAAACATATAGCTCTAACTAAACCAGATAACTCAGGTTCCTTGTATTATAACTACAAGGGGTTTATCAGTATAGTGCTTTTGGCTCTACTCAATGCGAAGAAGGAATTTATAATGGCTGATGTTGGAATGAACGGTCGAATTTCGGAGGGAGGGGTGATGCTCCTCTCCAAATTCGGAGAAATCTTCCAGGCAGGAAAATTGAATTTATCGTCCCCTGAAACGTTTCCGAATACAAATGATATTTGTATTTGATGAGAATTTGTCAAGTAGTTGTGGAGAACACGCATTCGGGACTTTGAGTTAACGATTTCGTTTGTTCCAAAAACCTATCGACCTACAGCCACCGAAAGCTGCTGTAGTTACCCTTGCCTGTTATTTGCATAATTTGTTGATGAAGGAAAATCAACTATAGCTCAGCATCAGCTCGAATGATCGAAGGAGAGATGCGGAGAACTTGTTAGCCTTGCGAAGGACTTCACAAAGAAACAGTTCCGCGGTTGCCAAGGGAGTCCGTGACAAAAATGTTTGATTATTATAACGTTGAAGGCAAACATTGAATACCTTGTTTTTTGATGATTACTTTTAAAACCTTGTTACGTTATATGGACAACGTTTTTAATTACCTGAAATACAGCACTGTCAATACTTATTGCTTTGTAGTTTCTTTTAAACCTTTCACATACAACATAGTGGGGAAATCATGTAGAACATAGTGAGTACCGATGTGTTTTAGGTACCGTATCGCATCGAATATAAGCCGCACCTTTTTTGGGGTATTTTTCCAATGCTCAAAACGGGGCGTTACATTCGATATTTTATGTCCAAAAATAAAATATCAATGAACTATCTTATAGAATTACATTATTTTTACCCATTTACATAATCTCATAAAAATAGATCCCAGTAAAAACACTAAATAATTTTAGATACGTAGTTTCATTTCATTTGAATTCGCAGAAGTAAAAGTAAGTGTACAAAAACAAAAATAAACCAACCCCTTTTGAACTCAGTTTTGATTCAATCTTCCCTCAATTAATTTCGTCTCGTGAATTATTTTAAGAATTTAATAAACGTTTTTCTCTCTTTTTTTGTTCCTTTCTATTAAAAACAATAGTTGGTGGCTTATACTAGATGCAATGCGGTATTTATAAAATGAAATACGTAGGTAGGTTGTTAAAACCAATAAAAAAATTGTAACTAAAAAGTACAAGAAAAAACTGACCCGTTCCACTGCTGGTGCCGTCGGCTGCTGCTGATCTGGCTTCTAGAACCTCTCAAGAAACAATAAAGTACAATACACCCATAAGGAAGGTGTGTAAACCTCACCTGCACTCCTCCCGAACCTCTTCGATGCAGCAATCTTCTTCAATCCCTTTCTGTAATTTGTTCTTAGACTGGTTTTTGTTTTGTTTTTTCCTCATCCTCTCTCTTGTTGGACCCCGGCTTTATGAGGAGGTCAAGAGCTGAATTTCTTGCTGCCTTCGAATATAATGGGTTGGTCGTATTCCACAGTTCTGGGGAAAGCTCATATTGCTCGATGAAGGGTTGAAGGACATCTTCACGGGAACCGGGTGAGCCAACAGTATCTTCATTGTTCCCAAGGACTAAATCGTCTGTAATGGGGTCATTGTCACCTTCACAGGAGCGCGACTTGAACTGAACTGAGTATTGATGGAAATATTGACGCTCGCCCCTATACGGTCCATAATACTGACAATATCCCCTCCACTTTCCAGTATTTATGCCCGAAAAACAGAAAATCCTGATTTGCTTCAATAATCCATCAATATCGACCGTCAATCCAGTTTTTCACCTTACACGGTCAATATTATTGACAATATGATAAAGTATTGCCAATATTATTGATCATGTAAGGTCCGCTTTTGTCCCATCAAAAATGTCCCCTGAATATTTTCATCCAATTTGTGATCATCTTCAAAGAGCTTTGCTTTACATTTGTGTGTAAGCGTTCGGCACTTGTTATTACATTCACACGTCACCTGGAAGAAATCAAGATTCATTAAAATAAAATAAAACAGTATTTTATTATAAGTAAACTGATCATTATACGTTACACTTTATTGCTGTCATCACTTGTAATTAGTATAATAGGCAATATAATTTTATTTTCTTAGACAAATTCCAAAACGTTTTCCGGAAAATCTACATGCCTCGTACTTGGATAATACAATAATATTAATACAAAAGATAATAATAGAAAAGTAGAAAATAGAAACAACTAAATAATACTTTAAAACACTAAAGACTTTCATAGAACGTTTTGTAAACTTTTGGTATTAAATTCTTTTCAATAGTCGCATCAGGTCATTTTATTTAGCTTCAGAAATCTTATACTTTTGGTCGAAGGCAGGTTTTAACGGGACATTACATGGCTTGGCTTTTCTTATAATTATGGCCTCCATAAAGTCTGAAAGATTATAAAAAACTAATTTGGAGAATCTTTTTGAACTCGCATCACTTTGATCTCTTTAAATTTAACAGGTTGATTTTGTGTATTTTTTACGATACGCAGAGGACCAATATCAGAGGCTAA
>CABFOV010009880.1:0-17907 GCA_902141375.1 Timema poppense
CTTTGACTTGATTGTATACACCGGAAATAGTGTGACATCCCGTATTACGTGTGCATAAATAAGTATATCACAGGTCTCACCCAGAACATTCTTTTTCTTAAGGAATGTTAGACAAGCCTTCTTTGCTTTGAATCTGGGTGAAAGAATAATACTTTGTCAGAGATGGATGCCTTTAGAGTAAAAGGATCAAGCTAGTCAGTATCCTGGTCATCTACAGTGAAATTCAATCCCTATATCTTGTTTTATCAATGGCTGTTGACACAATGAGGCAATCTGTATCAGATTCAGATTGGTACACCTCTGGTTTTGATTCCTGGCAGTGACCTGATAGAATATCTATAAGTTGTATCTTATTGCTGTTCACTAGAAAATCGGTGTGTCTCGTTATGGAAGAGCTACCATTTATTCTTATTAGGGCTGTCAAACTTGATTACTCGATACACTCGATTCTCACTGGTATCGAAAGAATCGAGAATCTATCTTAATATTAAGATTCTCGCTAATCGATTCTTAGTTCTTAATAAAACTGGCATCTAAACAAAACGGCAGCATTCAAAATAGGTAATAATGGAGTATCTCTCATATTAATTTAGTTGCCATTTCACTTTAATACTGGCAAATTGTAGATAAACGGTTAATGCCCGAATATAGTACGATCCCGAATATAATTCAAACTTAACATGTTGAGGTGCTCTACATGAAAAATAAATGGCCTCGAATATAATAGGACCCAACATTATAACAGTATAAAAAGGTAGAAACTTTTTTTAAAGTTAAATTTAAGTGAGGTTGTCGGAATATATACATAGATTCTAAACAAATAATTGAAATGTAATACGTAGATTAGAAAGGCAGTATGCCGTAATATATCGATATATCTATCATTAATTAATATATTTCTAAAGTGTATATCGAAAGCTACGATATTACTATCGAATTAAATGACCGATCTCTTTTAGTTGTATTTCTGGTCGCTTTTCAATTTTTAATGTTTTATTTAGCTCTTTGAATAAGACAAGTTTAATAAAAATTGAACAAAAATCGACGTAGTTAATAAAAATTGAGCAAAAAAATGATATATTTATTTTATTCAATAGATTATTGATATCTCGTTGCCCAAACTTCATCATTACTTTTTGGTGAGCTAGCGTGCGTATAATCAGTTATGTTGGACGACTTAAACATTTTTGTAACGTGTGAAATATGTTATTCTTTCCGTTATAAAATTCGCAGTTTATTGAATTTATTTTGAGTTTATTTGAATTTTTTGTTTTGAGAACTTTTAATATGTTTAATAAATATCTATAAGATTGGGAGATTAAAGTTTCATGCGATCATTTCAGTAGTGTCTCGTGACGAAAACTCTTAGGCAAGCTGGGAAGGGGGTTTGGAAGGGGTCTCGGGTCCCTCTACGATTTTTTAAAAGTATTATATGCTTCAAGGAGCGATTTGGAGGTTTTTTTTATAATTGTGGGTTTGGGCGTTCTTCTGTACCGTGGTTTACACGAGACACACTAGAAGCTATAGTGCATATCCAGAGTATGTGGGTTAGGGAGAGGGGGATAACAAATCTTGCTTCCCTTTATTTCAACAAGTGAGGAGAAATTCCCCCTGTGCCCCCACACCGGTTCCGCCTCGCCTAAAGCTGACAATCTTTACATTAAGTATACATAAAAACATTTTATACTCATAATTAAATGTAAACCAACAACATTGTGTGTTAATTAACTACGTTAAACATACATATAAATAATAACAAATATGTATTTAAAAAATCGCGTTTATTGCAACCTGCGGCTTATTTAGTGTATTTGACTATTTTTATATATTAAATAAATGTTTATATAAGTATATCAATATCAATTATCTTTTTACTCCCCGTATTTTTTTCTGGTGTCTGTAAATAAAGTCCACACTCCTCTCCTTTTTTACGAACTCTGCTATTACTCTTTCATGGAAGTCTACTCCTTGCTTCAATTTAAAAAGAAGATCCTTTTCAATTGAAAGTAGTGCTAAACCAGAAAGTCTGTTTTGTCCCATAGTGTTACTGGAATAGGTTTTTATTCTTTTCAATGTTGAAAATTATCTCTCAACCGATGATGTTATAGCCGGGATTGTTGCCACAAGTTCACACAGTTTTTTTAAACTCCTGTAATGTTTCATCTAGACTATTTTCACTTATATACTTACCCATATTCCCTACAGTTTTATTTTTTATTGCTTCCCTAGAGTAAACCACATTTAGTTAGGAACGCAATCTGATTGTGTCAAAATATTTTCTATAATTTCCAATCAAAGAATTTATTTGTCCATTAGAAAATTATTGTTTGTATTCATTACATTTTGATGAATTTAACATTTCGAAAAATTGTATATTGTTAATTTTCTCAAAGCGTGTTTGTATTTGCATGACAATGTTATCAATTACTTCACAATGAACTTGTCTTAATTTCAATTTAGGATCATGATTTATAATACGTTTACGTCCACTTTTGTCTAGATATAGCCCCATTTGTAGGGTTTTGGAATAAATGTCATCAGATATAAGCCTAAGATTTGACAAACTCTTTTTAGTTTCTTCAGCCTCAGTTTTACAGAAAGCGATGTCCATTTGTTTTGTTTGCAAAATTTTGAAAAGATGGTCAGTGTGGTCAAAAATCTGTGTGCATAAAATTAACAAATACGTTCTCTGAATATCTTCTAGAAAGTGGACGAACCCTTTAGCAACAGAAATAGTTTCACTATACCATTCTTGTGGGTACTCTATTATTGTTTCAAACATTTCTATCAGGCTTTCCCGATGGTTCATCACAGTATGTACAAGTCTTTCACTATAGTTCCATCGAGTTGGTGAAACACTGGGTAGTCTTTTTCTAACAATTTTATCTAAGAATGAAGTTGGCTTATTAGAATGGGGAATAAATGATGAAATTCCACTTAATGTACTAAAAAACACCTTACACTCACTAATATTATTTACTGACTGGGTCAAAACAAGGTTAAAGACATGAGCCAGACAATGAACAAACTTACACTTGGAAATGTATCGCGAAGAAGTTTCTGAGTACTATTTATTTCCCCAGACATTACTGCAGCTCCATCATAGCATTGTGTAACAAGCTTGTCCCCACACCCTACATCTGTCACTACCTGTTTAACATGATTAGCCAAAGCAGTGGCATATCTGTTAGCAGAAACGTCTGAGAAACAAAAAAATCGTTCCATAATTTCACCATCAGAGGACACATATCGAAACATAGTCGATAGCTGTGAAATTTTTTAGATGTCTGATGTTTCATCTTATAAAATAGACACAAATTTTGCATTTTGAATTTATTTTATGATCTCATTTATTAAAACAGTTTTAATTGATTCAATGTGGTCATTTTTTATTCAAGCTGATAGCCAAGTGAATACAGTAGACGATTCTAAATGCTGAGCTAAAATTGAATCGTAATCAGAAATAAAATTTAGGAGCTCAACATAATTTCCCTTATTTTTAGAACTGAATGACTCAACATGACCACGAAATGCCAGTTCTTGAGTGCTTAAATAACATACAGCGTCTATTAGGCGCTTCAAAATTCAACAGGTTATTTGCTGTGGATTTGTAAGTGCTTGATGTCACTTCAAAATGTATAAAATAATACTTAATTTGATCATTCGATTTCTTTTTGGAGCTAGAATAGCTTAATCCTTTAATCACGCAATATGGCTTGTTTTGAAGAATACGTATATCTGGATTTATAAAATGGACAAATTCTTATATAATATTGACCATGGCGCATATTTGGGATATATTCAAGAACACATTTCCCTCGTGATCTGCGAAGACTTCATTGCCAAGACTCATTATTATATCGATAAATTCTTTTAGTTATGGTGTAAAATACCTTGTATGATTTTTTTAAATCATATGTATATATATTAATTTAAATATTTTTAAAATTTGAAAGAATTAGTATTTTAGAAAAGTAATTAAACCATTATTAGTATTAGGCTTATTGTGTGTAAGTTCAAGTCTCATCTTTTTTTTTAAAAGTGCATTATAATTTATATTATTCTGTGATATTGTGTTTCTCAGAGATGATATTTTCACATATTTTTTCATTATTTCAATGAATACAGTATAGATAATGTTATTAGATCAAAACAATTCAACAGAAAACGATAAAGCCATGGGTAATAATATAGAGATCATCTTATTAATTTCAAGTTGTGATACACGAATGATAATTTAAGTAGAATAGGCTGGGACGATCCTACGTCAATCGGAGTTTATTGTGATCGCCTGATACAACTTGAACAAGCTGATCACTAACATACTATTTTTTGCACTAGTTCCAAATCTGTATTCCGTTTTTCTCTATCACATAAAGTTTTTTTAAACGTAAAACAATATTTAGCATCATACATAACGTTTTGACTTTATTTGTTTAAAATTTCAAGAAATAGATGAGCTTTCAACTTTGTTCACCCAGCTGAGTTTTTTATTGTTGCTAATTTAAAAACATATTCTGTTAAGTTCAGTTGGAAATTATATTATTTCAGAGTGTTTATTGATGTATTTAAGTTTCTGCGAGTTTGATTTTTCTACTGTGAATGAAATGAGTTCTCGATAGTGCCTAGATAGCTCAATATAGTTTGTTATATTTGTGGGAACTATACCATTTCACAAAAGATACAAGATATAAGAAAATCTGTGAATATGTTTATTATGCCTACTTTCATATTGGGTTAGGAGACAATGATAGCAACTGGGCTCCTCACAAAATATCCTGTACATGTGTTGAGAGATAAAGACTGTAGAAGAACGGTAGACAAAATCAATGCCCTGTGCCATTCCCATGGTTTGGAGAGAGCCTAGAAATCATGTAGATGAGTGTTGTTTCTGTCCAGTCCACGGTGAAGGCTATAATGCAAAAAACAAGAAGGTTAATGTGCATACAAATTTTCCATCTGCAATTAGAACTGTCTCACACGATGACACTCTTCCTTTCCCTGTTCCACCAAATATTTTAGCGTAAGTGACAGCTCTGTGGCAGAATGGGATGTTTACCAACCCGAAGATGACACAGATTTAACACCACTATTTTTTAATTAAAATAAAATCAAAGAACTAACACGGGATCTTAATCTGCCGAAATAAGCAGCTGACTGTCTTGCTTCTAGATTTAATACCAAAGACCGTTAGCACCAGGAACGTCATTTTTGTGGTATAGGCACAGAAAGCAAGTCTTTATTTCGTACTTTATGGACGAGGGTTCAATGGTATTTTGTTGTGAAGTGTGGGGTTTGATCAATATTTCGATGTCGCATACAATTGAAATGAGTGGATGCTATTTAAATACTCTTAAAACCATAGTTTTACAAGGGTCCTTCAGCACTACGGAAACACATACGTTTCCATCCCAGTGATTCATTCAGTACATCTCAAAGAAACTTTCCATAACATAAACATCTTTCTGACGAATATGAATTAAAAATAACACTCTTGGACAGTTTGTGGTGATTTGAAAGTTATTGGAATGTTACTTGGACAACAATAGGGCTACACCAAAATGCCTTTCTTTATTGGGAGTGGGACAGTCTTGCTAAAACCAATCAATGTGAGGTAACAAACTGACCAAGGAGTGTAAAGTTAAAACCCGGTAAACAAATACTATAGATACATTCCTTGTAGAAAGGGAAAACGTTATTCTACTTCCACTACATATTAAATTGGAATTATGGAAGCAATTCACTGATGCTTCTTCGAAATATGGGGCTTATTTTCAATACCTTACAACAAAGTTTCCTAAGATGTCACATGAAAAGCTCAATGAAGGTAATTTTGTAGTTCCGCAAATCCATAATTTGATGTAAAATGAAGCATATGACCCCCTTCGAGAACGAGGCTTGATTGGCATTAAAAAAAAAGTCGTACAAAACATTCTGGGGCATATTAAAGACCTAACTTATAAATATATGTTTAAAAGAATGTTGGAAAACTTATAAGTTAATAAGTTGAAATAAGAGTGCTAGACCTTATTTTTTCCCCTCAAATGTTGACTTTTTTGTGGGAAAATTTAGGCGATGTCAGTGAAGAACAAGGTGAAATATTTCAACAGGATATAAGACATGGAAAAAAGATAGCCGGGCAGGTGGAGTATAAATATTATAGCAGACAATTGTTTTGTGTTAAAAAGAATCTGCAAAGAAAACGGAAGTGCGCGAAAATCAATAAAAATGAGATTTTACTCAGATTAATGGAAGTCTTTCAATGAATAAAGAAGACATAAGTATAAAGGAATATTATACTGTCCTATTCTTCAATTTTCATACTTTTTGTCTAGCTAATATGCATTTTTTAAATAAGTAAAATAAATTATTGGTTCAGAAAGTCTATGTTGCAATTTTGTATATTAATATTCTTTGTTTTTGTTTAGTTCAATATTCTCTTTAAATCCTTTGATAATAGTAAATTCTAAATCAAATATTTGAAATTGGGAAAACATATACTGAAAAATTATTTCTTTATTAATAGATATTGAGATTTTCCAGTCAACAATAATAAACCTAAAGTAGTTGAACATGTTTTTATAAAATTAAACAAGTTATAAATTGTCTGATAACCTGACATGCTAGATCAAATCTAAGAACATTTCTGAAATCACCATCAAAAATACATCCAAAACAACTTGATTTAGAAAATAATCATTAAACATTTTAAAAAGTGTAAGATGGTGAAGACAATTATGAAGTTTGTCTTGGAGGAAAAATATAAATGTAGTTTGGAAACCAAATGTGAATGTACTCTAGGGAGCACAGTGTATGAGTTGTTTGGAAACAGAGTACGAAGGTTGTATAGGAATCAAAGTTCGAAGGAAGCTTGGAAGCCAATTGTGATGGTAGTCTGAGAAGCACAGTGCATGTGTAGTTTGAAATCAAACTACAAAGGTAATCTAGGAAGCAAAGCTCAAAGGTATTTTGGAAACCATTTGTGAAATTAGTCTTGGAAGAGGAGTGCGAAGATAGTCTAGCAAGTACAATAGCAATTAGTTTGGAAGCCATGTGCGAAGGTTGTCTAGAAATCAAAGTTCGAAGGTAGTTTGGAAATCAATTGCGAAGGTAGTCTAGGAAACGAAATACAATTGTATTTTGAAAGCCAAGTGTGGAGGTTAACGGAGTTATGATAAAATTGTATGAATCACATCACTTACCCTCCAGCCCAGTTGACTCGTCTCACTGTTGACACGATCACCCCCCTACTTCACCTCTCACACACTAAAACCAAACTGAGGTAAGACGCGAGCAGGAAGGTTACGTTCACCAAAAAGAGGATTGAAGAAAGGGTGTCCCGTGCACTAACCACCATCGGTTTCTTCTCGTGCCTTCTAGAAAGTTCTAGTAATTTCAGAAGACGGTGCGTCGCTGGTTCTAATTTATTCAGGTCGGACACTTATCCCCCCTCTTCTCCACCAAGTGTGAGTTATTCTCTGAGAGCACGTGATCATGCTGTAGGGTATGTAATTTTGGGAATTTCTACGGATGTCACTCATAATACTACCGGATTTGGATAGGTTGAGCGACGCCACCAGGTATGACCTATTTCTGCATTTAAATTTGATTTCGATATAATATTCTTCTATCTTTTCATCTTTATCACTTGTGGGAAATTCACTTTATACAACTTTGCTGTGGAAGATGGTGCAATTTTTTTCTAACTGTTGTACAGTTAGTAAATAAGTAATTTATTATTACAGTTTGTTATAATTTCTTAATTTAAATTCCATTATCTAAATATCTATTAGGTCTTTGTTTTCCGGCTTCATGGATCATTTCTTTCGATTTAATATAATATAACTGTTGCTATTGATCACAAGATGGTGGCGTCACTTATGACTTACTAGTTAGTTGTATTTAAAATATATTAATTTTAGCTAGACAGCAGTTGCGTTAAACTAATCTTTGTCTTTGAGGAAAAAAATTCTTACAAATTATATCGTTAATGTTTATACGTATATATTTATTGCATCCAGCTCTTGTTATCCGCTCTTATTGAGAAATTAAATTTCTAGTCGCATATTTACCGAATGGCCGTTGAACGGCGGAACTATTTGAGTGGTTCGTAGCAACTAATGTTTGAATAGGTATTACTGTCTGGTCGGCATGAGCTCTAGGTCGCTTAACGGTGACATATATAACTAACCAGTCAGGTGTAAAGGCTTACTCCATTTTAAATTGTTTATCTCTGAAATCTTTCTTGGTTTCGTTTATTTTGTGACCACTAGATGGCAATGTTTGCTAAGTGAATATTAATATAATATTTAAATGTCCTTATCGCCACTCGATAGAAGAATTTATTTGATAGCTCTAAATATTATTTCCACCATGTGTATTATTATTGTTCTAGCCCGGCTCTTGAGGAGGTCAATAAACTTCTAGATCACTCCTAATGGCTCATATATTAAATGTATCTTCTATAAAGGAATTATATTGCTGGACTATTAATTACATTTAATCTAATTTAATAGTCTAATTTAATTTGATGAAAAGATGTTAGTTAAAAGATTCTAGTTCGGTTAGAATTCTATTGTGATTTGTTGCAATCTACAATCTTTGCTAATTTGGCTGGAACTTAACTTCATTATTGTTATATGTTAGTTAAATATACTTAGTCAATTGCAAATATAGCCGAAATCATACTCTCTAATTTATTTACAATTATCGTATATTACATACTATATAATTATTAGCTTTTAATTTTATTGGAGTACCTTGTTTGTAACATATTTGATAACAACGGCCTTTATTAGACCTAACTAGAGGATGGCTGTTGTTGCTATAACACCCCCCTAGCGTTATAAGACTTCCCCTCCTGTTCAATTGTTGTCATTTTTATCTGTTCTTTTGTCAATAAAACATTTAACTCTCTTGTTACCTCTTGTCCATCATTTACATCTGGGGGTAGCAGAAGGTAGTTAGGAGATAAAGTGTAAAGGTAGTTTTAGAAGACAAGAGCAAGTGTAGTGTAGAAAAATAAACGCAAATGTAGTTTGTAAGCTGATTTTGAAGGCTATTTCATAATCATGTATTGCTTACAATGATACACACTTTAAATTTGATGTATAACTAAAGAGTTATTGTTTAAGTTTTGGATAAGTTAAACAACCGCCAAGGTCAGAGACAAATAGTATTCCCAAACACTCAGCATTCAAGTTAATATGGTTGCGCTCCACTTGACAACTTGATTAATTAAACATTAGGATTACGACGGTTAGTTCTATTATCACCCAACAATGACACTAACGAAGTCCAGTGTTGAAGGACTCAAGCTGTCAAAAAGGACGCAGCGAGACCACCGTAAGGTCTAGAATCGGTTTCTTACTTGTTTGTGGCCAAGGTATCCTAGTGCAAGTTAAGACGCTTATGTCTCATTGAGAAATTTGACAAAAATATAATCATCAAAGGTAACCCTAGCTTCCTTACAAACTTATTAAAATTGCCACAATCTTAGGCTTGTATTCAATATTATTTACAATCTTTAATATATAGCTGCTATCTCCAATGTTATTTTCTACGCCACATCCTACTATTTTGCGTAATGAAGAAAGCGGAATGTATAAGAAATGTACCTGCTTTTAGGTGTATTTAAAAAAACAACACCTGATTACCCCCAACCGGGACTCAATACTTGTTCCCCACTAGTTCCATACCAAACGAGACTAATACATTTATCACATGATCCTCCGATTCCGGTAGTTTAAGTCATTATCTTAACATATTTTGATTAGGGAAGAAATATTATATATTATTTAAAAAAACAACTAAATGGTAGATGTAAGAACTACAGGCAAATTTTTGTGAAAGTTTTTATTTAGAGAATGTGTGAAAAACCTGTGGACAATATTTGGGGGGACCATGTGATTTATGGTCAGTTAGAATTTGAATGGATCAGATATTTGCATTGCAACAACTTATTGAGAGATTAATGGCAGAAAGGAAGAAAGTGTATTGTGCATTTGGGATCTGGAGAGAGCGTATGAACAGGCTAATAGGCGTATGCTATGAGATTTTCTGAGATAGTATAGTGTGAATGCATGGTTAATAAATGTAATTATGGTGGTGTATGATTGAAGTAAAAAAATCTGTTAGGAAGGACGGAGCTTTGAACGAATGGGTTGACATTGAAAAAGGTGTTAGCCAAGGCTGTATAATTTCTCCAGAGTTGTTTGATATATTAATGGTTAAGTGTATAAGAGATGCTTGTGATGACACAGTTGGAGTACAGATGGACAATGTGAATGTAAGAGTGCTGCTATATGTAGATGATGTCACATTATTGGCAGAGAATGAAAGTGACTTATAGAATCCATTAAATCATTTGAATGAGGTGAGACGCAGAATAGATCTTTGTATAAATGTCACCAAAACTAAGGTGATAATTTTTATAAGAAAGGGTAAGAGAATGATTGTCAGATTAGTATAAATGGAAAACCGTTATAACAAGTGAGTATTTTTGTGTATTTGGTTAGAATGTTTTGTAAAAATGGAACAATAAATGGTGACATCGGTTTAATGAATCTAAGAGAGTAGATGGAGTTGTGTGTATACTTCATTCACGGTAGGAGTTTACCTCTGAAAGGTCTTTTTTCCTACCAATATCCTACTATATAATAGATTTCTGGTAGGGAAAAAGGCTTTTCAGTGGTAAACTCCTACCGTGAACGAACTTTACTATTGCAAATAATGGAGTTATTTCGAAAGAGGCAAAGGCAACAGTAGATAAATGTATGTTTTAATTTAACATTGATTTATGGATGAATTTCGGGTTTCTCAGGAGAAACACAAGAGCAAGGTGAATGTGGCTGGAATGAGATATTTAAGAAATGTATGTTTAAATGTTTCGTAGTGACAGATTCAGTAATAAATGGGTGCTGAAGTAGTGTGCTTTGAAAGTAAATATAATAATTAAAAGTGACAAAAGCGTCTTACGTTGGATTGGGCATGTTGAAAAATAAATTTGTTCGAATAACAAAGAATATATAAGAATGTAGAGTGTTTGGGTCAAAAGGAAGGAGTAGGCCATGTAAGACGTAGTTAAACTTTGTAGATGAATGTGTGAAAAAGAGAAAAATACGAATTCTAAGAATAAAAGAGCATACATAACTCTGTGAATGGAAGTTATTGAGACAAGGGATTATGTAACCAAAGGGGAGTGTGAATAAAGTAAGTGAGGATGAATTAAGTACGGAGCTGTAGAATTTTTTAATTTTTTTTATGCACAATGTCATTAGGTATGTATATATACACACATTGGAAATATTTTAATTTTATGGTTAATATATTAATAATATTTCCAGAAATAAAATTCAATAAATTATAGTGTATTGAATTTTATCAAAGACAGTCAGATTCCACACATTCAACTAAGCCTAATGTTTATGATTATATTTTTCAGTACTATAAGTGGACAAGAAATGGAGACACAACTATCATTGAGCATAATCCTATCAGCAATGGCTGTCGTTGTTTTCCTCTACTGGTACCTCACCTCAACTTTTTCCTATCGGGAAAATAGGAGTGTAGCTTTCATCAAGTCCTTATCTGTCTTTGGGAACGTTGTTGATTATATTTTTTTGCGAAACACTTTAGCAGAGTCTTAATCAAAAATGTATAAGACACTGGAAACACACCAATTTGGACGATTTTACATTGGTAGCATGCCAAACTTAAATCTTCGTGACCCCGTAATCATCAAGCAAATCTTGGTGAAAGATTTCGTTCATTTCTTCGATCGGAATCCGTCATTTATCGAGAAGATAGCCCCTTTGGCTCGTAATCTGGCTTCATTGACTAGTAGCCTATGGAGGAAGCTAAGAGGAAGCTCACACCTTACCTTACTTTCGGTAAGATGAGGATGATACTTCTGACCATCTTAGGATGTTCTCAAGACCTAGTTTCGTTCCTGGGAGAATCTGCTGACTATAATCATATTCTTGACAAATGAAATGTCGTCGCTTCATCACCGATGTTATTGGTTCCTGTGCGTTCGACTTAGAAATAAATTCCATGAAGCAACCTGATTCAGAGATTCGTAGAATGGGAAATAAAGTTTTCCAACAAACTTTCTTAGCTAGTGCCTTGCACTCTTTAGGATTGATTTTCCGACCGAACTTGAAATGATCCGAAATCAGATAGCAAGTAAGTATGGGAATGATTTCTTCCTTGGGATAGTGAAATAAACTATTTCCTACCGCAAGAAGAAAAAGGTGGTCAGGGACGACTTCTTGCAGTTACTGATTCAGCTGAAAAACAAGGGGAAGGTCGATGAGGACCTTGTGTCATCCAATGACGACCGTCCTTTGACAAATGCCGAGACTGCCTCTTTATCGAATGAGGCTGAGGATGAATCCTTGGGTAAGTTTACCGTGGGAAAATATGAATAAGTGGTGTTGCATGGTATAACNGTTTACCGTGGGAAAATATGAATAAGTGGTGTTGCATGGTATAACGCGCCACCCTCATATTACACTGGACTACTATTTACGAGGAGATTGGGGTTCACATCTCTAATGGGTGTCTTTGTAGCCAACGATTTCTGCATGTCCATCATGGAGTCTACCTTAAAATATGAGTGAAGAATAACCATTGTCACGGAACAAATTCTGGATAGCTCAGTGGTAAGAGCATTGGCTTACTAAGTAAATGGTCCCGGGTTCAATTCCCGTGCTCAGGTGTCATTTATCAATTTTTCAGTGTATGATATCTGAATAATTTACTTGATGATTATCTCAAAGTTTCCGCTTGATCAAGAATTAAAGAGTTTGATTAAGGTTTTTTTATCATCCTCCTTTTTACTTACCTTTCGGTCTATACGCCTATGTACTAAGTGCTATATTTTGTTAGAAATGTGGAACGAATTACTAAGATTGAATTTATCTACACTTTCGTGGAGGGAGGGGTGAAATTCACTATGTCAAAATCACCCTTAGTACACCAGAAAGGGATAAAATTTCGATCTCCTCGTCATCGCCGTGTAGTAAATTTCAAAAGTGATGACTCAAACCATGGGGCCACCGAAGTGAATTAAACCCTATTAAATTATTTGTTAAGAAAACTGATTATGTTTCCTAAATATTATGGCTATTATTTTGATTATGTATAATTGATACAAATATTTAAATCTAAGGATAATATGATTTATTATACGCAACACAAAGTAATATGAGTTAGAATCATAACATCAATTACTCCTGAGTTCACCCCTGATAAGACTTGTAATAGATTAAAGGCTCTCGGTTGTTCCTAAAATATTTACAAATGGCGAAGCAATTGCTAACAATTCTGAACGAAGACTACTAAAAGTTTATATATGCAAATATGTATCTATAGTAAAACTAATTCATTATAACAATTTTTTTTACTATTATCTACTCCTACTACTCATTCGGGCTATACGCCTATATACTATATACACTAATATGTTAGGGGTAACTGAGGTTGAATTTCTAGGAAGTATACCCACAATTGTGTGGAGGGAGGTTAGAATACCATTTAGGAAAACCAGCCTCAGTAAACCCAACTCGTTGAACCTAGATCTCCCCGTATTTGAAATTATAGTGTTGTGCAAGAGTAGCGTATTAAAACAGGCTGTTAGTCAAGCAGGTATTAAAATAATTAAATGGCAGTTCTTTATTTATAAAAATTGTAACATACATTCATCGTCCTTTCTTGGAATTTAGCCAGGATTTGCAGAACTAGTTAATACTGTACCTGTAATATTTTCTCTAATAAAGTGTCCCTATTTGAGCAGTCTTAGATAAATTCTTCACTAAACAACTAATATGAGAATATATTTATTTGCTACCCGACCAAGTGACTGAGTGTTGATGAATTATTATGTGTTAAGTCAAAATTAGCTCCGCTCATCCAACTACACGCCACCTAACTTAACACATCAAGACGCGTTACTCTTATTATTTAATGCATTCCAGAAATGACAGACACGCTCCTGTCAGCGCAGTGTTTTGTTTTCTTCCTGGTCTGGTACGAAACGTCCTCCACTACTATCAGCTGTTGTCTGCACGAGTTGGCCGTCAATCCCGACTTTCAGGAGAAACTCAGGAAGGAGGTGGACACATTCCTTATTAAACATGGCGGCCAGATCACGTACGAGGATCTCCAGGAATCGAAGTACATGGACGTTGTTGTGGATGGTAGGTTCACTTTGTTGGGTAACTTAGAATTAAATATTCAAGAAGGAGGATGATATATTCCTCCATAACATGAAGTACTGTGTATGGACGTTGTTGTAGATGATATGCCATTTAGCTTGGCTATCTCAAAATCCGGCCTAATGTTATTAATACTTATGATTTAAAAATATTTCAAACAGCTGAGATATAACAAATATTTTATAAATAATCATATTAGTATAGAGGCATACAAAAAAAATTGAATAATGAATATGAAAACGAAAGAGCATAAACGGGGTTGCAAAAAATTAACAGATCATATCTCCGTGTCCTAATTGTAATAGTGGCTTACCACAGATCAAGGAGACTAATGTTTTATTACGAGTGGTGATAGACAAAGATAAATAATTTAGTAACTAAGAGTCAATCATTCTATCTAATTCTAAAAGAGATTACAGAGGCACAAGGGTAGGGACCACTAATGGGGACCATAACGGATACACACATTTAGGGCTTATGGTGTATCTCAATTTTCTAGCGGAGACGCTTAACCCCCATAAAAAGTATTAGTCTTCCAATTATTAGAGACCACGAGGGCACTGGGACTGGCTGTGTATTGAATGTATGATCTGTGAGTGAACCAAGTTTGTAAGTGAAGTCTTGTTACAATCTGTTTACTTAGCAAGTGCATATTAAATACACCCCAACGCTTCAAGATAGGAACTACATTAATATTAAACTACTATTTGGACATTTTTGCTAAACGGAACTACATTCTATGTACACACGGTATGCATTTTAATATTTATGTTGTTGATTTCTGCAGAAACCCTTTGCAAATATCCGCCAGTGTGAAACCTGACACGATTTTGTACAAAGGCCTGTCAAATTCCTGGCACCAACGTCAATATTGACAAGGAAACCAGTGTCTTTATTCCTTTGTATGCCATCCATCATGATTCTAGGTACTATCCTGAACCAGAAAAACTCGACCCTGAACGGTTCTTGGATGAAAACATATAAATTCGACCAAAGTTTACTCATTTACCTTTAGGAGAAGGTCCAAGGATTAGTATAGGTGAGTTGTATTAACCTGTTCTTTAAATCTGAAAGGATTTTGAATTATGATATAGTTTTCTCCCAATGAGAAAGGTATTAAAAATTAGCTTGAAGTTTCTCCAAAATTTGACCAATATCTTCCACCCAAAAATTGCCAATTTCCCTTGATAGCATACGACCTATGTTGCAGGTAAATACCATGTAAAATAGAAAACATTGTGCATTATGTTTTTATGTTGGCTATGCTATTTTTTTTTAGGTCTGAGGTTCGGCTGCATGCAAGTCAAAGTCGGCCTGACAGCTCTCCTGTCAAAGTACAAGTTATCCGTGTGTGAGAAGACGTCGATACCCGTAACTTTCAATCCTATCTCTTTCATCACGCTTTGGCCGCGAGACATACATCTCGAGATAAGCCACCGCGATAATTGACGATAGATTTAGAATTGAATGTAACTAGGCTTATTTACTGTAGTTCATATCGTACAATTATTAATTGACCTTATTGTGTAGTGTCATGAATTACTACAAGTAAACATCAATATAGAACGTCTACAAAATAATGGGAATTTGTTTCCAACTTACCCAAACTGTCCTCTTTCACAGTTTTGAGATTAGGAATTTAATTCCTCTTTTAGATTTGATGGGAAACAAATATTTTGAAATCTTTGGTCTTGTGGTTTCGTGCGTGGTACATATTTAGTTTAGCGTATTGCTAGGGTCTTCTTAATAAAGTTTAACATATTAGAATTATGTCTGTGGATATAAATATATATGTATTGGGAAACATACATATTTTTATATCAACTCTGATCATGCTGTTTCGTGCGGGGACACGCATAAGTTAATCTATAGTTAAGGATATATTGGTTCTTTTTAACAAATTGCAATTAGGTCTGCGTAGGTATATTTAATATTTTAGGAAAAAAATATGTTTATCCTATTCCAATCGTGATATTATCTAAATAAAAGGTAAGGCTTTTATTGCCTATTTTTTCATAAACATATTTTACGGGATTTTTTAAAATCTTAAGCTAGAGCTAAACATGTCCTACAACGTATAAGGATATGTATTTATTTACGATTAACTGTCATTTACATTATTCTTGCTAGTGTTTATAATACTATATGCTTCAAAGTATTATTGTTTCTCAATTGAAGACCAACCAAATTTTATATCTCATTCGTCATTTTTTGTAATTGGCCTTGTCCTTTTCATCTTGGGTAAATTAAAATATATTTAGTCAATATATTTAACCATAGTTTAAAATAATATACATGCTTCGTTTTTTGGGAGAACTATGTTTAACTTATGTTGGTTTTTACCCCAACCGTATGCGTTTTTTGTTTCTGAGTGCGATTGTTTGCCCTTAGACTATTGTCAATTTTAGCTACTGACTCACTATGAAATGTTGCTATTTTTCTAATGTCTTGTGCGCTCCCCTTCATTAGGTGTAAAAAGGAGGCTAATTATAAATGAACTACGAAGTTATGTGACAATAAACAATCGTAATTCTTCGGCTGAACACTGTCATGGAAACAAAGTGACTAAACCGAAACTCTCCCATGGTCTACAATGCGTCACCCGAGAATGCAAGTGTTCTATGTCCAATTTTTCACTTTTGTGTAAAAGAGCATTGAAGTTTGACCTTGTGTATAAAACCAATGTTACTAGAAGACAACTCGAGCTTGTATTTTCTTAAGTAATTATTTAATAGTCTCAATTACACCACAGGTGGATCATATGCATTTTAAATAAACGTATACACCAAATATCTCAAATTTAACCATTTTGGAGATAGAACACTTGCATTCTCGGGTGACGAATGGCTACTGGTCGAAAGGTTATTAGGTTAAAATTACCATGTGTTAGTAAGTCTACTGTCCAAATATCATAGAAAGGTCCTTAGCTAATATTTATGAAATTTACCATGTTTACTTACAAGTACTCCTACGTCAAGTGAAGTGAGCTGCAACTTTCTCATTTGATCGAAACGTGTATTTCAAATACCTAAAAAAATCCCACTTCAGTGCCCGAATGAGCTAAGGCGTCACTATAGTTATAGCTAGTTTGCTGATGATGGGGAAATAGGGAATCAAATTCCGGTTGGATATACTTATATTTTTTTTCCTAAATGGTTTTTCAATCTCCTTCGACGCAAAATGCGGGTAAATTACTTCTAAAATGCTTTCTTCCTAATCATTACTTCATGAGCGTAAGTATAATATATACATTAAATCTAAACTTGTGTAAAAAAGTAAGAATTAATAAAATAGTTGGACGTTATCAATGTTGTTAACCATAAAATGTTTGTATTTTCTAAGACATTCGTCTTTCAAAATCTTGCAATTATTACCCTCTATGCATCGCCCCAATGCCCTCATCATCATCATCATCATCATCATCATCATCATCATCATCATAATCATCATCAGAGAGTTGAAGCTGAACAGGAACCAGAACTGATAACATTCTTTAAAGTATATTTGAAACCAGAATCAGAACAGGAACCCTAAAAATAAATTACTTATGAACGAGAATAGAAGTTGTTATAGAAATCTTTTTAGGTTCAATAAGGTTCTTATTAGTTGTGCAACTAAATACTACTAAACTATAGTAAATTAGAAAACTGAACATTTCAATTTGACAATAGTTTTATTTAGTAGACAT